>JANIJG010001316.1:60894-71887 GCA_024611175.1 Megaceryle torquata | reverse complement strand
GTTTTGTTTTGGTCTTTTTTGTAGGATGGGAATGGATTTCTTTTGGGAGGCTGATGCTTAGAAATAACCTTTGCTCTACTAACCTCTGAGTGATGCCTGCCTGGCAATCTCTGTCACCCTGGAATAATTATCATTATGCTTAGTTTGATTTTTTGAGGTTATCTATGCAAATGTAGTAGAGAACAGATGATTCATGGTGAAAATTCAGATATCTAGTAGTATACTGATATTTGCAATTACTTCAAGATATAATACATGAGTAGAAAAGCTTTATGATGGATGTCCAGCTTTTCCACAGCTAACCTGTACAATGAGAAACAAACATCTTCCATATAAAATACTGCCAAATGACCTCACTCCTTCATTTATTCAAAAGGACCAAAAATTTATTTTTAAACATCAGAGACTGATATTACACCTTCATTTCTTTAGTAGAGAAAACTCAAGAAGATATGAGACAGCATAAAATTTAAGATAAAGTACAATGTATACTCTGCAAAGGAAAAAGTAATTTTGGGGAAGATTAATTTCCCTAGGTTTCAGTGAGATAAAATAATCCTCTGAAAAATTGACTAGTATGTTTTGGCTGTGAGCACCAGAAAAATACCACAAATAAAATATTTGCATAGCTTATAAAACACTCAAGTTGAATATTAAAAGCATCTGTTTTCAAGGAATTTACTGTAATTAAAAGGACTTGAAGTGAATCAGAAGTTCGGATTCCCCAAACATTAAGCATGTCATAAACAAGTCAATTGATTGGTTCAATATACAAAGTAATGGATGGACTGCTACGTTACAAAGAAATCATTCTCTCCCGGGGCTCTGTGCCTCACATAAACCACATCAGTAAAACAGAAATGGTTCACTGGCTTAGCCTACCCTCCAAGATTGCATTAAGCTAGATTACCACTGTAGCATGATATGGAGGATTATTCTGTCTTTCTCGATGTGGATTTGTGTGTGAGTACGTATGGGTTCTGAAGCTTTACATATTTCATTCCTGAAGGAATATAGCAAATATAGGAAGCAAAGATCTACCCCATATAGACATTATTTACTATTGGCATGGCAGAAAATCTTGGCACATGGGACATTAGGGGAAAAAAAATACAAAAAAAAAAAAAAAGGAAAAAAATAATAGAGTAAGGATCATTACAGTACCACGAGGGAACTCGAGGGGTAACTGCATTTGAGGACTTCATCAGAAGCCAATCTGGGAAATTATAATGACAATGCAAAGTGTTTTGTTATTACAGCACCTGCTGCCTGCAGGTCTTCTCTGGATAGCCGATGTCTCACCTTTGCTTCTGCCAGGCATATTTTGCAGGAGGAAAATTGCAGAATTTTTCCTCAGCCATGGCACATAACCACACTGATACTCAAAGCAGTTTCACTTGCACCTAGTCTGAAGAGGGAGTTATGTTCTTCTGGGAACGTTACAAAGAAAACGTTTGGATTTTTCTAAGGAATTTAGAATACTCTTTGAAAGGACAAATCCTGAACGACATGCACAAAACCAGTTTCAATCATGTGTTGTTTTCTCATGTGTAAATTCAACAGGAAAATGTGTAGCCTGAGTCACTTAGACACTTCTGAGCACACCTTCTTCCATCTTAAATCTTTCTCCTCATTCAGCTTTAAAACCTCTTGTCACTGATACTTGCAAGTGGACTTGAAGGACACAAAGGAAGATGATTACATGAGAGCAATGTACATCCCATTTCGGTTAATCTTAACCTGTGTTGCCAGGCCTGCCAGAACACCACCCTTCCCTGAATCCTCAGGACTCCTCAGTTCTAGCAGAAGCATTCACTCCCTCGGTTATAATCACACCATGACTCAGATGGTCTCTCTTACAAAAATACTGCAAAGCCTCAATTCATTTCGAAGAGACCTGCCCTCAATTTGTTCATCACAGCAATCTGAGCATTCACACGGTGAGAACACGGCACTGCTGCTCGTGTGCAAACTGTGAAATGTAATGGGAAAAGGGTTACCTTCTGCAATTATCGTGTCCCTAGACCTAGTCCTGGCAGCAGCCATTTTAGCAAAGCAGTTGAAAAGCAACCATTTTGCAGAAAACTGTTTTCTGTGGCAACAGAGTGACAGAGCAAAAATTTGTTCTTGCTTTGATTTGGAGTTAAGGAAACAAAAGCACATTAAAGGATTCAGGCAGCTCATAGAGCAAATATAGAGGCTCTTCTCAGTAAATTTTTGAAAGAGTCGTCAAACGTTAGTGTGCAAAGAAAGCAGCTAATTCTAAATTCTGTCTAAATTGTTAAACTTATGTTCAACTTGAAGGGATTGTGCTTTGCACTGAGCTCATCCCGCCAGTATCACAGTTTTTATACAGTGCTTCTAAACGGTTGTTACCAGCTGTGAGATTATAATGAGTCCATAGTGATTATGGAGCCTGATCCAACTTCTCATTGAACTTAGTGGCAATCTTCTTGTTGACTTCAAAGGCAGTTGGACCAAGCCCTAAGTTAGGACTTCAAAATGTCAAGTCCTGTGAAAATTCCATTGTACAAGCCAATGATAAATGCAAATGCAGATAATGCACCAAAGAAATATTAAAGTTGAAGACTTAAACCCCCCAAAAGCAAGAGAACTGTAAATTAATCCTATCATAGCAAATTATCCCAGCCCTCCTGGGTGGCACTTTTAGGCTATATTGCAGTCGTCTGCTTTTTCTTTATTGAAATATTAATTGTATTTCTTTTTTTTCCTATTTTCCCTGATATTAAACAATGTATTAATTGGCTGCTGAGCAGAGCTTTTGATCTGTATGACCTTTGGAACATGTAAAGATAGCAACCTTCTGCAGTCCAAGCAAGATCTGCCTGAAATTCTAATGACAATTTTGAGCTCCCTCTCCCTGAGCTTCTTTGATGGTGTTAGCTTGACTGCCAAAGGGAACAAAACCTTTTTCGTGACACAGTATTCCCTGCAGGAGTAATGGGAAGAAGATCATTCTTGAAACTCAAACCTAATTTGATGAGCAAGTATTTACTCCAGAAATTACTTTGAGGAATAGATGACTACTCCAAAAGAGCTGAGACAGTTAAGGGTTGTTTCAGAATTAGCAGCTGTCCTGCAGCCAAACTGGCACTTTTTGTTCAAGTGGGACTACATTTTGTGGAGAAAGGCTATGATGTAGTGTGGCTGCTCATTTGACACCTGCCCTTCCAGGCACTCTACACACAAGCATCCTTCCAAGAACATCCTGCCACCTACAACCACCTACACCACTACCCACATAAATTTCTCCACCTCAGTTCTGCATCCACAAACTGTGAGAGCAGCACAGTGCTGCTTCTCAGAGGCTTCTGAGATTAATGACTTTGAATCTTATAAGTACCCTAATTCTGTGCTTAACAGAACTGAATTAGTAGCTAAGATAGATTTGAGGCTTCTTCCTGGAGGTTCTAGAGAAGGGAGTACAGCATCCCAGTCTGTCGTAATGCACCAGAGGAAAGGAAAGGGTCTTGTCCTAATGTTCATTCTTAGTTAAAAATCTGTTCTTGTGGTATATATCAGCACAGTGTGTGCCATTGATAAATAATTTTTCTTGGCAGTGGACCAAAATGTTCAAACTTTTCAGGTCTCTCCATACGATGTAAGGATTTCAACAGACTAGAAAGACATGCTGTTAGAAGGGCATGCATGACAGGACATATTAGCAATTCATCTGCAAATTATTTGATTTCATCTGAACCCTGTTCTGATTAACCAGGGAGAAAAGCATTGCATTAGAGAGAACATTGCTTGAGACTGGGGAAAGAATTGTATTAAATAAAATCTTCTCATGCCTTTTTTTTTTTTTTTTTTCCCCCTTACTAGATTTTTCTAAAGAATATTATCAACTACACTGGTATATTATGTTCTTCTGAGTCTTTTTGTACTTAACAGTGTGCTAAACAGTGTTACAAATAAATCAAAGGCTAACAGATTTCTACCTTTTAACAAGTTAGACTTGTCTTCTACTGCTTTCTGAAATCTAGATCAATTGACATCATCTTTTTGTAAATATAAAAGGCATTCTGTCCTTCTCCATTTGATATCTTTAAGCTATTATTATTATTTGTTTGTATTACTGTAGCTGTCAAGCCCCAGTCAAAATCACGACCCACCATAATATGCACTGAACATAGCACGATATGAAACACTCCCTTTCTCTGGAAATTTATTTTTTAGGAATTAGCAGAAGTGTTATAAAATAATCTTCATTTTAAAAGTAGGATAGTGAAGTGGAGGTCTTTACTGACGTTTAGGTATTTCATTCTCTTTGCTAAAGGAAGCTCTGTTTAATGGTGGGGTCCACGGGCTTTCTTTTGTGTGCCACGGGTTACAAATACATGGCACAAAGACAACCAGAGTAGTTGCTGGGTACTAGATGGAAGTACTTCAGATACAACGTCTAATATGTAAACTGCAGCGTGGTAATTTCTACTTTAATGCGATCCTTTGCTCTGTTTTGAACAATGACGTGCTCAGTGAAAGCCTTTTTTTTTTCCAGTTCTGTCTGAAAAGCTGCTGGATTTCAGTAGTTTTCAAATATTTTCAAGAAGCTGGGCTGCAATGTTTCAGCATTTCACAGAAAGTCTGCAGCTAGACTGGACGTGAGCCCAAGATCAGTCTAGTCCTAGTGACAGGAACATCTTCTTAACTAATTTCCTGATAAGCCTCCTCTATTTAACTCACTCTAGATAATTATTCATAAAAGATCAAATTCTATCTACTGTAGATGACTGAAAACTGTCACTCGAGCATTCAGAAACCTGCAAGTCTCCTTTACGTTGGAGGTATGTTATTTTATTACTGCTTTTGTTTAGGAATCCCAGTTGCTGCTGGGCATTTGTGCCGTTCAGCTGTTAGGGAGTAAGGGTGGAAGACAGAGAAGCATGCAAGAGCCAAGGTTTAGGGGCACGGGGCACAAGAAGAGGGGCATAAGGTTATGGAATAACCATGTGAGCCATGTGGCAGCTATAAAGCACACAGAGTACCTTTCTGCTTAGGAAAGCCACAGTGACATGGGAACAGATGTCACTTATACATACCGTGCTGAACTAGGTGGTCAACTGCTATTTCTAAAGGGCAAGTGTTGCGTGAGGAGTTGCTAGCTACCCTTGTGCATCAGAATTTTGTATTTCCTATAGCACTGCCTTTGATTAATTACTGTTCACTTTGCAGAACCTGAATGTGATTTGGATGGACAGAAACAAGCTTCTAAAATCTCATATATGAAGCTCACATGATAAATTTTCCTCCAGCTCTGTCTGACAGGAGCTTCAAATCTAATGAGACCTTTCTGAGATTTCATTGGCAGCTACTTAAACTCAGAAGGCAAGGGAAAAGAAGTGGTGAAAGCAGGCTAATGTGGAAACTTGATAGAGACATTTCAGAACCATAGTGGCATATCACTCTCCATCCTTAACATTTCCCACATTGGAGATGAAAGGAGCTTGTGTGAATGTCTGTCAGACAGAAGAAGTTGATATGGTGTACATCATAACTCTGCCCTGCAAAGCATGGCCATGCAGAAGGTACATGACCACACAGATGAAAATTTTTGGAGAGGAATGAGCAGGCAGGAGTGAAATATGTCCAAAGTCCATTCCTCCCAGCTACACCCTGGATATGTGAATTGGGGAACAAACATGCCTTTACACCAATTCACAGTAGTGTTGTGTCACCGTGCAAGAGGAACCGAAGAGCAGTGCAGAGCATCTTGGCTATCATACAGCTCCTTTGGCCCCATCCAAAAACATTTCATGATGGCTGCTGGGGTGTCACAGTTTATGGTCATGGCAGCCCACTAGACCTGTAACAGATGGTCTCTGTTAACCCCCCTCCCTCCCCAAAGGAGCAGAGAAGGGGAATAAGGGAGAGAGATTCAGCAATTAGAAAAGGGAACTACAACAACTGCAATGGAAATTAGGAAAATAATAATAATAAAAATGGTATATGTACAAATACATACAAATCCAGTATGGAACCCAACCCCCTGATGGCAATTACATCACCATCACTACTGATGCTGTGGAGCAGGCACTGGGAGAGTCCAGACTGCACCCAGTGGCAGATGGGAACTGTGTTCAGGAGCTGGATTCTGGAACTGGATTAAGGAACACACAGATGAGGACTGAAGGCAGAACAGAGTCCTCCTCAGGTGCCAGACAAGGAAGTAACCAGAAGAGGACCTTAACTGAGCAGAACAGGGCCCAGCACAGTGGGGCAAAATGGGTCAAGACCCTCCAGATCCCTCAGCTTTATGCTGAATATGACGTCTATGGGATGGGATCCCTCGCCGGTCAGTTCAGGGTCACCTGTCCTGGCTGCTCCTCCCTGCAGGTGCAGCCTTTCACTTTCTGCACCACACAATGTGGTGCACAAGATCCAGCAGTGGCCTTGGTCTGCACACCAACCCTTGGTAGCAGCTCTAACCATGGGGTGTTCTCACTGCTGGAAAGAGACACTGCCTGGGAAAAAAGGCTGCTGACTTCAGACAGTGCAGTTAGTTAGAAGAGACTGAGTTGAGAAGAGAAATCACTGGACAGAATTAGTTCTGTTCTCACTCACAACAGGACATGGGGCATCCATGTGTGCAGGCTCTGCTGGATGTTACTGCAGGTTTTCATATGACCTGTGAGCAGGGCACTCCTCCCTCAGACCTAGCAAAGTGAATGACTGCATCTTTTCTGTTTTGTTTAGCAGCACAAAACATGGTACTTAATCCTCTAACCAAACACACAGCATTCTAAAATTGTCAAGATAATATGCACAGCATGATCAAGCTGGTCCTCCACTGTGTGACCTCTCGAGAGCATTGCTATTGCGCTTGAAATTTACCCTTTGTCATCAGCAGGAACTCTTGCCTGAAAGACTTGATTTATACAAGAGAATAATTCAGGACAACGAAATAGAGCAAACAGACACATTCAAAACTAAGATTAATTACTAATGCCTTGTAGATGTGAGCCTATGGTCTTGGAGGTTGTTCTTCATCTCCTACAAGCTTCCTTGAGACCTCAAAAATGTCTCCATTGTTTATATAAGTCTATGCTTTTAAGTAAAATCACAATAATACCTTCTTCATCTTTTCTCTTGGCTATTCAACTGTGAACTCTTTGCACTCAATGCCTCTTCTTTCAGGTTAGTACAGTAGGGCTCCAATGTTCTTTGATGCTTTCTTGCACTTCTATAGCTGTATCATTTTCTAGCTTTTACCATGGGTCCTTAGTCAATGTGGACCTTAGCTCATCCATAAAGTTCTGTTATTATTTCAGTGCTTCCTCAACATTTTGAACACCACTTTTTAAGACTTTTGAAGACTGTGAATTTTATAGTACTATTCAGTTTTCTTAAGTGCATAAAAAAAACCCAAACCTGGTCCAAAATATCAGCATAAATTTTCCTGGGCCTTCATTTCTTCGAACTATGTGTTTTGAGCAGAACTAAGGAAACGAGATCATTTCACATCCAGTGTATTTTTATTTGTTTCTTTGTTTGTTTTTTCATCAAATACTTTAGCTCATCTCTGGGAAGGACATAATAAATGATGGACTACAGCAAGTTAATTTGTGGAAACATAATGATAAAAAAAACTTCTTGACATTAAAAATCAAGTTGGAAAAAGACTGATTCTGTTTCAAAGAAAAGACATCCACTTGCAGATACCTTCAGATATTTAAATATTCAAATTTTTAAACTGTAATTTCTCCAGTCTGTGACCCACTTCCAAAGAGTTAAAAAAAAAAAAAACTGTCAAGGAAACAAAGGTATATTTTTCATGGAATTTGACATTGTATGTCCAATACATGGTAAAGGAAAAATGTCTGCTATCTACTCAAACCTTTTTCCTGCCGTGTCAGTCTGATGAGAAAAACTGCATCTTGAAGACAAAAAGAATAGGGGGTTAAGAACAACACGAGAGATTGATTAACCCTGTGTTGTTATCTAGCAAGTGTCAATAACAAAATGCTACTGGGCTCCTGCATTGTTTCCTTCTAAATTTCCAGTCTCACACCTGTCACTTCTCAAGATAACTATCCATCACAGAGTCAAAGTGGCAAACAACTGTGTGGTCCCTTGATAAGGAATAGTGACACAATTTGTCTCCTTCTCCTCCCACAGATTGCAACTAATGGGCTAACAGCAGGTTACAATAGCACAAGATGGATTTGAATGACTGTCAGTGATAGAAAGCAAGCACAGCTGCAGAATAGCCTAAAGAAACACTTCAGTTCAGATGAAAATCTGAAGCAACGTGCAAAATTGAAACCTAATCAATCCGCTTTAAAAGGATTTAATGGTAGTCTTAAAAGTTAATTATTGCACACATTGGAGGGTTATTTATGACACGTTCTACCCTGTTAATGGCAAACTACTGCAGAAGCCAAGACACAGCTCCTGCACAGCAAATAATATTACAGTGGAAGAGAGCACAATAAGATAGAGAGTATTAAAGACTACAAAATGCCTGTCTGGGTTCACATGGCATTTTCCAAATGGATTCCATGGCGTGACATTTAGATATGTTGAATTGGTAACAATGAAAATATGAAATCAAACGTACAAATAATGAAGCTAGGAACTTGATTTCAGCTCTGATTCAATGAAGTTTCATTGAAGCTTATTTATTTAAGATTAGAACATACATTTTCACAACAATAACTTCCTGACATTTGTTCAGTTCTTCTCTTTCCCAAACTCCTTCTGCTAAAAATCTATGCATATAAACATATATTCATGATGGGGATAGGCCCAAGGAACAGTATTAAAGTGGATTGAGAGGTAAAACTGATATCAGTGATTTAAAAGCAAAACAGCTGTGACAATAGTTATCCACAAGCCATAAATTAGAGATGGACTAAATTCAATCTTGTGGTTAATCTGGAAAAAGCAAAAACAAAAACAAAACAACAACAACAACAACAACAACAACAAACAAACAAAAAAAAAAAAACCAAAAAAAAACAACAACAAAAAAGATTTTAAAAGCCTAGTACATTAAGATATGATAAATACAGACCCAAACCAGTCAAATGACCTTAACTCATTGCAATGCTAAGACCATGAGACCATGAGAAAAACCCTAAAACTCACTCTACCTTCACACATGCCTTTTTTATTCAAGCTCACTCCAGGATCTGGAGAAGGAGCTGGAGCAATTGTCTTGGTTTTCAGGTCCCAAGCTGAAGCAAGCCACCTCAGCTCCAGTAACATCAGCACATCCATGACTTCACTCCAGTGAGGATGTGCCCCTCAGCACCTCTGTAATGGACGTGAGAAGGGGTTAACTTTGATGAAGAAAGCATGACCCCTGTTAATATGGGAACTTGGTGCTGCTGGATCTTCCTCTGATCCTCCTGTTCTCAGTTGCCAGAGTCCTCTCTTTTCAGCCTGATTTCAATTTAACACCTTCCATTTCAGACGAGGGCCGTGTTGAACAGAAGCCAACAACATCTGGATTGCATGATACTGACATCCATGTAGGAAGGTAGGAGGCTTTAGAAAAAATCCCCAGGATGGCTTCACACCTGAAAATGATTGTCCTCCCTTTGCTAGCCACTCTTTCGTTCTGACGCCTTTTGTTCTCAAACTACCAAAAACTGCAAATGAAAACGGTTTCCTCATGGAAAACGATGTAGTACAGTTCCCAGAAGTATTCTGCTCAAGGAGCATGGACTGAGGCAGAACATAACCAGGCTGCAGAGAGCTATGAGATAAGCAGATTATTTGGGCAGGAGGCTCAGACCATAACCTGTTGTGAGGAAGTAAAAAAAACCCCAACACAGTCCTGTCTATTTTAACAGTAAGTAGTGCAGTTAAGCCAGCACTTTTGTGACGCATCATTGCAGAGGAAGAATGGGATGACCTTGACAAGAGAAGACAGAGAAATGGGATGAAATTTAATAGTACAAAGTGCAGCAGCCTGAACTTGGGGGCTAATGGCAGGAATTCCTGCTATCAGCTGGAGTTCATCAGTTGGAAATAATACAGCAGAGGACTTTGGTATACTAATTACACACTGTATGATGAGTTAGTAATACCGTGGCCATAAAAACACGCTGGGCTGAGGCATTCCTGGAGAAATGCAGAAGTTCTGTCTCTGTCATGTAAAGCACCTGTGAATTTACATTTGGACTATTGTGTGCAGCTATGACCAGCCGGGTAAAAGGTTCACTGGGACTGGCATGTGAACAGGGACAGCCTGCTAAAACAGACGGGGAAACCAAGAGCCTGGCTCATAAGCAGGAATGAAAAGGGTCTGGCTTCTTTTAATGTGCAAAACCAGGACTGAAGAGGGATATGTCTGCAGTCTATAAATACATTAGTAGTAAAGAACAACTGCTAGTGAAGGACAGAGTTGGCACAAGAACAAATGTGTATAAACTGCAATGAGTAAGTGTATGCTTGTAATCAGAGGATTATTCCCAACCATTAGAGGATTCTGCAAACTCTTTCAGTGGGAGTAGAGAAGCCTGGAAACTGAACTGCTTTCCAGACAGACATTTTTACCCATTTCCTGAAGGGACTGCATGACATAAACATATAATTAGGTCTAGGAAAGCAGGTCCTAGACCTGATGGTCCAGAAAGTCCTTTTCCAGGGATAAATCCAGTAACCTAGAGAATGAGGGATAGAACCCTTATCCCTGCTGCGATCACAAACCTGAGGTTCACACCTTTGGTGGGTCACATACAGGGAACATACAAATACAAATCACATTGCATCCAACTGTGTTTCACTGGGCAGCTGTGGCTGAAGCTACTCTCTGAAAAGCCTACAAGTTGACCTGGTAAAGGAAGACAACATATAGGTTTCCTTTCTCCAGCAAATTCCTTCCTAATTTCCAGCCATATTCCTCCTGTTCTAAGCATATTGAGCTTCCCAATAGTCTAGAATTACAGTTAAAATCTGAATTCAATTCAGCTTTAACCAAGTAAAAAAAAAAAAAAAAAAAAAAAAAAAATTCATGGAGATG
>JANIJG010001316.1:34116-44402 GCA_024611175.1 Megaceryle torquata | reverse complement strand
AGGGGAGGTTTAGATTGGATATTAGGAAGAAATTCTTCACTGAGAGAGTGGTGAGGCACTGGAACAGGCTGCCCAGGTAGGTAGCGGAGCCAGCTACTCACTTCAAAAAGGTATGAAAAAGTGTAAAGGATTAAAAAAACAAACAAACAAAGAAACAAAACCAGACCTTTTTTTTTCTGCAATGTAATCCTTTTGTCAACAAGTCTAGTTTCAGAGACTGGATATTTTCTCCATACCCTTTTCCAGCTAGGGTTAAGCTCTATTAAAATATTAATCTAGTGTATGTCAGGAAAAAAGATCCAGTTATTGGTCTTGCCATAGTCTAAGAGGTTCTCTAGGGCCAGAAATTTTTTTTTTTTTTTTTTTTTTTTTTTTTTTTTTTTTTTGAGGTGGGGGGCGGCGGTAATCACATCATTGCACAGACCTGATTTGGAGCAGAGGCACTGAAACAGCAAAATCAACATGACCTCTTCTAGAAGAGAAGAGGTAGAGAACTCTTACAGGTAGTTCATGAGAGACTCCTTATTCTTCAGCACCTGAGCATCAGCTTGCTACCTAGTGTGCTGCTTCTGTGATCTAAAATCAGGAAAGACTTTTCAGTCAGAAGTTTATAACAACAGTGCATTTAACAACAAAGTAACATAAAAACTGACATGGCAGGGAGGAAGAAAATTAAAGACGAAGAAATAGACCAGTGTATCCCAGGTGTGTCAGGCAATGGACCACAAATGCTTCAGACCAGAAGGTTCAGGACACTTATACAGCTATTTTCATTCTCCACTACAATGGTTAATGTGCTATTCCTGAAGTTACAAGCTGTCTAACAAACAAAAGACCTAATGTTCTCTGAAAGTTAAGTGTTGCTGGTTATTCTTTATCATTGGAAATAGTCCTGGCTGGTAGATGGATTGACAAATTTTAGCTGCTGCTGCTGCTAGAGGTGACTGCTAATGGATCATGATGGTGGGGAAACCACTTTTCCTAAATGGCACATTTCTTCACCAGAATGCTTTCAGTCAGAAAAACTTGTTCCCTGCCCAGCACTATAAATACATCTGGAGAATAAAATCCAGAGAGAAGACATTGAAGCAACTTTGCTTTGTTAACTACCATGAAAATTGGGAAGTAGTATAGATTCTAGTATAAAATAACATAAGAAAAGGTTTAAATATGTTCTTTAAAGAATAACAAAATTTGAAGTGTGAAGATGACAAATACGTGTCTTGAAAGCTGTTCACTGAGTTCAAAACTTGCTCTTTTTTCTAGTAGTTACTGGATTTTGATAATCAAGAAAAGTCACAAAGGGCCTTTCTACAAATAAGTTACTTTTGCATTAACAACTTATTGAGTCAAGACCTTTCCATCATAAAACAAGTATCTATTTGCTGTACCTGTTGGAATCCACAAGAATAATGCAGGTGATGCCTTTGAAACTGAAATGTGCTTATTAACACTGTCTCACAAAGCCAGTGAGTGTTATTAGTAAGAAATGACAGTGTAGGGTTCAACTGCACATACTCCATTCCTGTCAAATTACTTAGTATAAATACATCAGGAAAAACGGGCACCCAGCTAAGTGAAATCGTTGCTAATAGGAGTTTTGTTGCTTGTTATTTCTGTATTTTTTGCAATATGATTCAAAGCTCAAAGAATCAGCAGAAATGCACCCCTCGATTTCTGTCTGAACTCGAGAGCCAATAAAAATGGAGGGCATCGAGAACATATATAGGATCAGGTCCCGACAGCAGTAAAGCAAATTATACTAATTAATCTTTTCAATCACCTACCTAATATGGCAAGAGGCAGGTGATTGATTGCTATTTGCTTTTAAGATAAATCTCCAGTGCAAATGGCCAGCATCTTTTCTATTAGTCCTCTTCTGAGAAATAAAATAAATAAACAAACAAACAAACAAACAAATAAATAAATAAAGCTAGACCATTTCACAACTGTAATTTGTCAAATATTCTGGGGACTCGAAAATAGTTCCAGCTTGGAGGTGAATAATGATCCTTCTTTACAAACAATGCACATGCTGGATTACTCCTAGATTAGAGATTAGATAAGAACTTTAATACGGCAACTACATCTTAAACTACATCTTAAGGTAGGAGATAGCCCAAAAGCTTCCTCTGCACCCGGAAGGGTACAACATCATCATAATTGTGCCAGGGAGTTTCTTTTTGGTAGTTCTTATGGTTTCAGTATCACTATGCTGCACAGTGGCTACCAAAGCTACCATTTTTCCTCACCAAGAGAATTAAACCATAACGTCAAAAATTTGCCAGTTTTGAAACTCAAAAAGATCAAAAATGCCCTTACTGCAATTTCTTGGATCAACTGGGCCATTCAGGAGCTGTGAAGTGTCTTCATTCATTCTATTTCTCTCTCATAGAAATTATTTCCTTTGTTTTCATACAAAATAAAAGACAAAAAAATACCACACCTGGAAACCTTGACATTTTTGCACAATGTCATTCTTTTTTGCTGTCAAGCCCCTGCTTGTGCATAGCTGAGTCAATGATATTGCCATTAAGTAAAAGAAACTGGAATAAGGTCCTTTAGAACTACATACTAAATTATATTCTAATCTTAAAGAACTTTTGATATGACTGCATTGGTTACCACCTTGATGAAGAACAAAGCAGAAAAAGCTTTAAAGAACAATAAAAGAACAATTTGTAAGTGTTGTTTTGAAACATGTAAATAGTGCTGTCAGTCGGTAAGGATTATTTTTTTTCTCATTTTTTACATTTACATTTTCCAACTGCAGTTTTAGAACATTTCACTGCATGCTACTATCAATCATCCTTAGTCTAGAAATGTACTGTACATTAGTAATGCTTAATTGGCATATTTAAAGTAAATAGCTACTTAGTTTTGCTGTAAAATCTTTGGGAACAATTTTATGATACCACATGGCATTGTTTGTTCCAAAAGCAAATATTCAAGTCTTGAATGTTAACTCTGATAGGAGACAATTAGAAATACTCGGCTTGCCAGGCTACCGTACAATTAAATATAGGTCATTGGGATATTGCTTGCCAATGAAATAAATGTGTCTCTTACTCTATGCCTGAATATGATTTGGGAAGTAGAAAGGAGAAGTTAGGGGTAAAAGAAAAACAACAGTTGATTGATCTTTGAGAGAACCAATGAAAAACATAATGTAAACATTTATAAAAATCAGAAAACAAGGGGGAAAGGAAAAAAAAGGAAAAATAAGAGATGGAAAGATGGAAAGAGAGGCAGTGAGAATAGAAAGCTGAAGAGCAGGAGGAGAACAATGGCACAAGGCCAGATCCTGCTCTCAGTTACACCCAGGAAACATTGCAGGCTGAAACTGCATGGGTGTAACTGAGAGGAGAATGTGCTTCCCAGTCTGCTGCTTGTTTATACCAGCTCCCATGGATCTATTTTCACATCAGGTATAAACATCGTTCTCTCCACATGCAATTTCTGCATTTTATTCTGTACAACCATAGAGGAGGGAGTTTGCTATAGATGAGCAATGTGGAATGTATTTTTAGGAGCATATAGCCAGTCCACCATCTTTTACTAGACAGATCTTGGCCTGATTCTCCCGTAAGATGTCTTGTAACCGTGCCACGGACTTTCTCTCTCCCTAACAGATTTCCCCGCCACTCTCAAACGTGCTCTCGGATAAAGGAGTAGACGTGCGGCACATGCTGCGCTGTGCACTGGCAGTCAGACCGCTGCACGACTGGCAAAACGCGGATGGCACTCTCCGTACTAAGTGGTACGTGATGTTTCATTTATATTTGCCAGCTGGCTAATAGTAGCCAAATGTTTGTTGCAAAGAGCGAGTGAGAGAGAAAAATAGCCATATCCTTTGGCACACAGAATAATAATAATCCTCCTCCAGAACAGGCTGGCAGTGCTCGAGCCAGAGCCATCTTTCCGACTCTGAGACACTATTAGATTCTCCACCCTTCTCTTCTAAATTCTGCAGCAGATTGTTTGGGCTGGAGAGAGATGGAGACAAGAGGTCCCATCTGGTACCAGTTCCTTATTTCTTTGTAGCTCTATAATAGCTCCAGGTCTTTTCACAGTTCATTCAGGAGAGAAGGGGAAGAGTTGGGTGATGGGAGGCAGTAGCCCCAGGTACTCTACAGGCCAATCATCTTCTTATTTTCTTTTTCTATTACTTTTCTTCTCCCTTCCAGATTGACAGGAGTTAACAGGCATCTGCTCTCCTGCATTCACGGCTCTATAATGCAGACCTCACAATAGTTTCCACACTCGCTGAGATTATTTTATGGGTCAGATATTATACAGGGCTAGACAGAGCTAGTGTGAAAAATAACTTTTATATTACCTTTTTTCCACACACACCCCAAATGACCATGTGCCTTATTTTTAACATAAGATCTGTAACAAAACTTTTCATTCTTTTAGATTTTTAAGCCTGCCTTTTCCAAATACTTGCCTCCACAGAGGACTAGCTGCATGTCTCCAGCAACATAATTTCAGACCCAGGTTCTGCCAAATGACAGTTTTTTTCTGTTTTGTTGCACGAGAATGGTTTTTGTTCTGTAAATCTCGAGTTTAATATTGTTACTCTACAGTCAGAGATGATAGACTTGTGACCTGTCCATGTACATACTCAGCAGTTCCATGTAAATAGCAGCTTTTTCATCCCTCTCTGTTCAGGTATTGATATTCATCCATCCTGGATGAACCCAGAGATTCAGTAACACTGAATCCTGTCACTTCAATTAGACAAGAAATGTCAGCAAAGGAAAAAAACCCTCCCTGAGAAATGTAGTGGTTAAGATGGTGAGATGTGGGTTTTCAGGCTCTGCTGGAAAGCCAAGAGCCAAGCACCAATACCATTCTGCATAGAGAAGACACGAAGGTGAGGATATCTCAGATTTCTCTTTTGTCTTTCACAGATGAATCCATGGACACTGCTATATACAGACCAGTTTCTAGGCTCAGTGATCTCCTTTTTTGATTTATTTGTTTCCTCCGTTTCAACAAGCTGAGGCAGCCTTCCTGTTCAGAGGAAGAGGCTAGGCAGAAACAGGGAATTAGCAAAATTGAATGGCAGATGACTAGAGATGGGATAGAGATGTTGTTATCCTGCGTGCAGTCCGCTCTCCAGACCGGAAAGCAGAAAGAAAGGTCAGGCTGTTGCTCAATCTCTTTCTTGATTTTTGTTTCTGTTTAAAATTGCTTTGTGTGCTGGAGAAAAGAAAAGAATTAAAATGGTCAGAAACTATGCAACAATATTTAGTTACAGAAAGGCGTGGTTTCAGTATGATTTGTCAGATAATATTGCATGCTAATTATTCTTAAAGGACCTGAGCCATCACTTAGATACATTTAAATAGAAAGATGAAAGGCTAAGAACATATTTTGTGAACAGGAAACCTAAAACTTTATCCTTCTGTCATGATTTTATCCTTGAAAAGTAGAGGTTCAATTATTCATAAATTCTATAACAAATATTTTGGAAGAGCAAATCATTGCTGCAGTACAAAAGGAAACAGAAGCAAAATAAACACAATGATGTTACAATTCAAGGAAATAATCTGAAAGATGTTGAATGTATTCTGAGTAAAACTGAATGTCCTGAGGAATTATTGGATTGGACAGGACTTGAAGTTGTTTACCACACTGAAAAATCAGACTCCAAAAATATACTAAACCAATTTGGTTTTGAAACCTGAGTTGGCAAAAGTTTTACATTGAACCCACAATAGTTTCCTTTTAATCAAATGTTCAGTTGCATGTACGATTTCCTGAAAGGAGGAGTTCAAGGATGACTCAAAATTCTAAGTCCATGCCTTACTGCATTCTTGATATTAAAGAAAAAATAGGCCCTTTATTGTGGTCTTAATTCGCAACACGCAAGTGATTATCCCGTGTGGAAATTTTTGAGGGAGGTGAGAGAAGCAATAAATCCATTGATAAGATTTAGGACATGTATATTCCTTTTGATTCATGGCTGGCTTTGCCCTGCTTAGTGACTAGCATTGATTTGCATGTGGTTTAAGTGCCAGTATTTAATTCTGAATTTAAAAGTTAATTAAATGATCACTGACAATCCACTAGTGAAATTTTGATTATTAAGTTGAACTACATTGTGAGTAGTAAGAAACTAGGAACATAAATATCATATAAAGTAGCTAAGAGAAAGGAATGAATCTACATTTGTCCTCTAAGCCAGTTGCTCTTTGATTTGTAGGCACTTTTCCAGTATGCCTAATATTCCATCAAACATATCCATTCTAATATAGCTGAAAATATTTTTGAAGTGAGAAGGCTAGCTATTGATTGTTAAGTCTGCTGTAATGCTGTAACCCACTGAGACAAAACATTGCTGGGAAGCAATAAGAGCTGGAGGGCACCTGGCTTGGGCAGGGAGGGAGGAGAAGCATGACTTCTGCTGCTATCTCATTTAAATTGACCACTTAAAAGCAATTTTTTGAATGCTCTTTTTTGGAAAGAAGTGTGAAAGAGCTCTAGGAAGAGTAGGGAAGGTGGAAAGCAAGAATAACTATCTCTAATGCTCAAGCTCAAAGAGAGCGAATGTGTTTTATCTGGTATTGTAAATATAAATTTGAGAGAATTTCCTTATCTCTGAAGGATGAGCATCTATAAATATCTACTGGACCAGTTAAAACTACACTAAAATACCATGCTCCAAATAAAAATTAATAAGAAGCTTGTTGGAGAAAATATTTCTTGTTTTGATCAACCCAAATTCATACATCCCTCCTTACGCCCCCTAAAATTGGGAGAGAGTAGAAATTATTCTTTCTTCATATGCAAGATATTTTGTTCTGGAAAGATGTATGTTTTTATAAAATGACACAAAATACTGATGCCAAAGCAAACAGTTAAAATTGAGTGTTTTGATGGAACTTTTAGAAATTTTCAAAACCTATTCAGATCAAAATAAGCATTTGTTCTGCCCCAGAAGTTTGTTGCCATGGAGCTGGTGGTTTTAATAATATTTAAAAACTACAGCCTTTTTTTTTTTTTTTTTTTCACTGCTCACTGTGGACAGGACATGTTCAATACCCTGAAATTCCCACCGGTGTGAAGCGTACCACAGAAGGCTAAATCCTTTCCTAGCAGGAAAGGACACTCACAGGAGGGGCATAACTCAGGAGTACAATTGTCTAAACTGCTCCTAATTGCTCAGCAGATAAAGCAGAGCTATCTTTCAGTGCACACAAACACATTTTAGCTGTAGCACATCTGATCTCTTCTTGCCTCTAGCCTCTGTCAGGGAGATTTGCTAACTATATCCCGTGGGAAAAGTCACATGAGTTTGACTCAACTCCAGCTCTTGACAACTGGGATTCCCTGCAGTCGCAATTGCTGTCGCTCAAGTCCAGCGCTCTGTCTGCCCTGAAGAAAAGATTCACATCTTGCAGGAGAAGTATGAAAATTGCTGACTGATTAAGTCCAAACCTTAAATGGTACCCAGAGAGCCGGTTAGCAATGCAAAGTGAGTGGTAATGCATACATCAAATGCATGTGCTTTTGCCCTATTATTTCAGATGGATAACTAAGGGTAGAATGGAATCACAGGTTTCCAACAATGGACAGACAGTGCCTCCAAATCTTGATTACCTTTTCTAGACAACATTTTAAGTCCTTGTTTAGAAGAAATAAAAAATAATACAGTTGTGATGGTGAAACGATGGAGATCTGTTGGACCAAGCTAAGACTAAACATCATCACTCCTTGTGTAGCAATGCATTAACAAAAGTTAACAGGGGTCATTGAAAGAAAAGTTAGTGTTGTATTTTGGATGTAACCTATGTAACCTCCAGGAATGGTCCATGAAGTAGGTTTTGAAAGGTAATCTCTGATTTCCTATGAATTTCTCACTATTTGTCTGAAATACTTTATTTCCCTCTGACACGGTAATTACCAGGACCTTCCTAAGCAGTATTTCATAGTCTTAACATTTCCCTTACTTATTTTCTTCATACAGCATGTCTTTTAATCCTTTTCAAGTAACCAGGTAGCCATATGTATCTTTTCTAGAATCAACAAGATTATGCTGTGGTGTTGTTTTTGTAAAAAGCCTGAATAATATGAATGTCCTCAGAAAATTGCTGCAGCTATAACCAGGCACTTCTATTAACTGTGTGTTTCAAACCTCGATTTGTATAATGCATCGGTTTTCAGATCTTTCCAGATTTCAGTTGTGTAACATTAGTCCTTAAGTGACTCTACAGTAGTGTCTGGCGCAGCTGTTAAGATCATTGGGATTTCAAATATCTTGCCGTATTAAAGTAAGGAAAAGATTTAAGGGGAAAAAAAACTCTTGGCCTAATTAAGAAGAGTGAACTAGATTTAACGATGAACAATTTATTGGCAGTTAATAGAGCTCATACATGGTAGCCAGGAGCTAGATAATTTATCATTAAAAAGAATCTCCATTACACGTAAAATCCCTTTTCTCTTGATACAGTTAGCAACTGCACTTCACAATTACCATTTTTATAAGCCTGATTCACTGGTAAATGAAGCTGTATTTCACAGAGCAGCAGCAAAACTTGTAGGTGCTGTGAATATTTAAATATGCAGGATTCAGGGTCTTTGTCAAGCAGTTTATGTAGTCCTCTTCAGTCGACACTTCTGTGCAATCATGACCTTGATTCTCGAGGCTTCATAGTTCAGCTTCCAGTAACTTCATTACCCATCTGGAAAGCTCTTTAAAATGCTTCTGGTTAATGTAGTCAATAAAGAATATGGTAGGCAAGCACTCTGTGAACACCCAAGTATGCCCCAGATGTTTCAGTGTCTTGCACTTGCACAAGAGGGAAACTGCTGCCCCCACAATCAAAGCAGCAACCTCCAGCAAGCCAGCAGGAACTGTGCTTGTCTGATACAGGGTGGGTTATGACAGAAGTTATTTTGGCTTCTTGTTTTGTCTTTGTGATTCAGAAGAATTTACATTCTACACGTTGGTTGTCAAGATGTATGAATGTAGAGGTGTTGATGTCGCCAAGTCTGAACCTGCGAGGCTGCCTGTTGTCAACCATGCAGATCCAGACCTGAGACCTTAATTTTGGTAAGCTGGAGCTGAGAACATGATTTCCGACCACTGCAGAGGACAGAACCACAGAATACCTGGTGGTGAGAGGGATACAAAATCTAGAATCAGACCAAAGCACTTAGTGGCTGGAGCCATTTTTAAAGAAATAGGCCCAAAACTGTAAGACAAAATCATTTTGAAGCTCTCCTGCTTCTAGATGGCTTTTTACTTGCCTGGAGACGACCACAGTCCAGCAAATTCATCAGAGGTAACTTGATGTCATCATAGGACAGTGAAAACATTTGCAGAACTACAAGAAGTCTGACTGAAGGTAGGAAAAAAGACCCATGCAGAAAAAAGACCCAAACACCCAGATCAAGGCAGCTTTTTCATCCCATCTGACAGAAAGCATGAAACACAGCTGCCCAGTGATGGTTTTCAGTCCCCAATATTAATGGAGGGGCATGGATGCAATGAGGTCCTTCCCTGTGGAGATCTCCAGGTGCAGGACACCTGTACTGCCACCTGTTTTTTACAGAGTGCAAGATAAGGTCAAGAAGAGCAAGCACAAGCTTCTTGGGGCCATCTGAGTGCACAGGGCACGTCACCAAGTGGCATGTTCTTCACAATTTGTATGAACTCAGGTTAGCATCTCCATAATGAAACTGGTCAACAGTCAAGGATGAGGATGACACAGTCTATCTTGTAGGACATGTCTTTGACCTATACTACTGTGACAACTTTCTGATTATGGTAAGAGATGTGAGCCAGTACTGCTACTTTCACAAAGTCCTCTTTGAGACACAATCCTAGATTCACTTGATTTACTGTTTGATAGCTGATGTGTGGTACAGCATGGTTGACACAGATCTAATGTACAGTACTAAATGGTGTCCTTCAGGTTGCCTTTGTGGTCCAGCTTCAGAAATTTTCTAGTAGTACAAATAATAGACTTCTGTTCGGACTCTCAAGCAGCCAAAATGTCACTTTTTCTAGCAGCTGTTTGGTATTCGATAAAGAGGTTTGCAAGATTAAATTATATTTTAAATATATTTTCCATCACAATATTTAATTAAGGAAGAAAAATAAGAAAAAATTACCAGTTTTCTTCATTTAAATCTTATCTTTAAAAATTATTATCTGTTAACAGGCTGCAATGTTGTTTCCAACGAGTAACAGTTCTAACTTCCTCTGTTATACAATACTGGCAGAATATGTGTTTTAGAGGTCTGACATAATCAGAGATAATTAAATCTCA
>JANIJG010001315.1:0-16925 GCA_024611175.1 Megaceryle torquata | reverse complement strand
ATATAATATGAGAAAAAAATTATAAATATATTTCTATATATATAAGCACAGCCAGCTCAGACACAAAGTCACCATGTCTTTCTGCAGAGTCTGAGAAACTTCTCAGGAAAACTACAAACATATGCACATACTGCAAACAGACATCCTGCATTTAATTTTGGACTCCAAACTATTATGCAAGTGGACCACACACTCCACATAGCTCTGATTTATATTCACAAGCACGGAGAAAACTGAACCACTTTTAAGTATAAAAATTGGTTTAGAAAAGATCTTATTAGGAATGTACACATACAGCGATTGTTTTAGAAGTACCAAAGATAGCAAAAGCACTCAATAGCCTTCAGATATGTACACTACAAGTACCATTTCTTTCCCTCACTCCCTTCAGAAGCTTTCCTTAAACAATAAAAATATTTTCTCTGCATTTACTTCCCCAAATTAACATATCTGAATTTTAAAAAATCTATTCCATTCTGTACTGTATTCACACAGACAGATGAATTGGGAAGCTTTCTGTTTCTTTTGGTGCCCATGTAATCATACCACAGCACACTCTGGGCAAGGTAGAGGTAAAGATTCTCATTCCTCTAAGCCCCACCACACCAGTTCAGCACACTGGAGAAAAAAAATCAATATTTAAGTAATATTAAAGTAAACACTCATACTTTTCAGAGAGAAACAAAACACTGGGAAGAAAAGCTATTGTTAGTGAAACAAAGTGAACTGTAATTTGAAAGTATAGAACTTAAGAGGATTCAGAAATCAGTCGATTCTAATTCATCCTGTCAACTCCTCTCACCTCACTGCAGCAGATGCAATGCTGCACATGCAACTTTCACCCAGTAACAGCTCACTCCCATAAGCCTGGCAATACACCCATGGAGTCTTACCCCACTCGAGTATCAGACACAAAAAAACCCACCAAAACATCTCTCTCTTTATAGGTGGAGTGCCAAACCCAGAGGAGTAGTGCTGAAGTTTTGATCTCTACCTACTTAGGAATACACCATTTCCCACAATTTATACTGTACTTTAACTATATCCCTTTGAAATCAAAGACCATTCCTCTTTTACATTTAAAATCTGTACATGTTAATACAGGTAAAAGGATTTTTTGTTTCACTCCCATAAGTAAATTCATATATTCCATAGGAGAAGTTAGGAAGCCTGCATATTTTTGGTCTTCTCTTTATGTTGGCTATTTCCTCAGTCTTGTGTTTGGTACCTTTATGCATTTTTTGCAAACTTTGTTATAAATAGAACGACCCTAAAGCCATTCTCCTCTGAGTTGTACTACTTCCAGTCTCTTTGTTCTTGTGATTATAACATGATATTAGCTCCTCAAGCAACAGAGAATTTTCCTTGGAGAATTAGAATTTTAAATGTAGAAACAAAAGCAGAAAATTTTTGCTTTGTCATAAACTTTTCAAGATTTCTTTATGTTCCATCAAGTACATGGAAAGGCTGTGCAGGACACCTGTCACTTCCCCAGTGTGCAGTACACTACTGTTCTGAATGCCAGGTACACATCTTTTATGAGAAGAATTAGTATTAACATTAATCCCGTGGCTTTTCCAGCTGATATTGTCTTTCCTCTTTGCATGCAAGTTTGCAACATCCCTCTCACATTCTGGCACTTTCATTTCATACTTCACAGTTTTATTAGCACTTTGAAGCTTTAGAAGATAGCTCATTTATTTGCTATATCTAGATGCCACAAAACTTTCAAAGCACTATATAAAGATGTAGAACAAGATAGTGATAGAGTACAGTCAGACACAGAAAATTATCCTGAACGAATTCCAGAAACTAATCTAGTGTAATTGCCCTTTGTCGCGTAGCAAAGCCAGCAGCCCTGCCAGACTGTGGATTCATTCTGACAATTTGCACACTGTATTATGTGTTCAAAGGTCAGCCATTCTGATATTAATACACAAGATACAAAGTCAGGTGGTGACAAAAGTTCCATCAAGTCTATCTGTAATTGTTCTTTAAGATATTTCTCTTATATAGGCTCTATACAAATACACTTTTGTGTCAGCACAAGCAAGAATGGTTGCATGTTTCTACTGCTAGATTCCTTTTCAGCAATCTCCTAAAGATGGGGTGTTTTATGTCATTGAAGATCCCCAAGATCTGCTCTCTCCTTTTCTCACTATCTATCTGCAGGCTTGACTTTTCTTCACCTCTGTCTTTTCTCCCTCTCTGAATCTCTTCTCCCTTCAGGCAGCTGTCATGGTAGATGGCAAGCTGAAATAAGTGGGCCTACCAGAAGATCTAGAGGTGCTCAAACCCAGAAGCCTTTCTGTCTCTCAATGAAGGTAGAAAGCAAAAAGGAAGATCATGACTTGGGCTCGAGGGAAAAAAGCCTATCAGTTACCTTTGAATATACAGCACAAGTTCTAAACCTGTATGGTTCTGATAAAAATAGGCCTGTTTCTGTAGCATCGCTGCTGGCCTGCTCGATGAAATATTCAGTAATGGTCATTCTTTTGCTTCTTGCGATGCGCAGGGACCTTACTTTCTAACAGTACAACAACTTACTAGTCAGAAACATTGGCCAAGACCAACACTAAGGCAGAGCATGAAGTCATAAACGTGAACAGATGTTTCTATTTGAAAACATTAAAGAGGTACTGAAGTTCCTGAGCACATCCCAAGTTGTGTTGATTTCAGCAGTAATGAGTCATAAGGGAAGACGATACTACTAAAATTACATGCCTGAGACACTTTTCTTTGCCACTTACATTTAGAAAAAATGCCAACAGCATCTTTAGAAAAACTTACTGGGGAGGAGAGCACTCTGAAGGACTGCTGTTACCAAGAGCTAAAATGAATAAATCTGCTTGCTTGTATTTATGCAGTTAAACAAATACAACGCTAATGCATTACACATTGCTGATGATGTCACCGAATGCTCAGGAAATCTAATTTCAAAGTATCTAAAAAAGGTTAGTGCTGAAGGTTAAAGGAAGTTACCGAAGTGATTATTCTAGGGAAAAGTTTATTTAAGGGAATTTGGGCAGGCTTACAACAAAGAAAGTGGGACTGCTCACACTTTCCTTGCCAGTCCAGCTCTGATTACCAATTGCATTGAGTCTAATGAAGTATTCAGTTGGGCGAGCAAACACACTGAGGGGTCTTGTATTTTGGAAGTCCCAGAACCTTTTCCAAGTTCAGTTTAGTAGCAGCTCAAGCCTAGTCCAACATGAAAGAAATAGGGATTTCATGCTGAGCATGAGTATTTCCCACAGTTGCTAGTAATTTATGCTTGTCCTATCCATTCTGTACCTGTCTGATCCTTGTATTCCAGAAGAAAGGGCTCACAAATTAAGAAAATATTAAAAGAGTTGCAACCCCGTAACCCTATTCATTTTGTCAAGTATAATTCAAGTTTTCTTTAGGGAAGAAAGTCAAATCTTTGAGAGCTGTTTAGGCTCTTTATCTACTAGAGAGATGGAATTTTAACTGAGGAAGAGTGTAAAAATGATTTTGCTCTAGACAGTCTCTCTCCAGAAATGCTCTCATTTTCTCTCATGCCTAAAGAGAACTACTCAACCAAACATACCTCAAGACAGCAGGTATCTAATAAGTCAGCGTCTCTAAGTTTGCTGGGCCCAAACTTTCTTAATTAAACAAAGCAGTGCAAGTTCTGCAACACCTTTTACAAACTGTTCACTTAAATATTCACCTACACATCACAGTATCAGACTCATCCACCTATTCCCGTTTGCTGTGGTTTGACTGTAGATATTTAGACATCTAAACTTAAATACATTTAATTTTAGTTATCAATCTAAATAGTTAGATGGATACTTATGGAGAAACTGGTTTGATTGAGAGTATTTGAAACAAGCTTGCACTCCACTAAAGGTAGGTACAGTCTTTCTTGATAGGAAAACCACTCTGTGACTAACAAATCTAAATGTAAAAGTGGCTCTTTGGGGATTCATAATGGCCAGGTAGACTTTCTCAACCCTCTTATTGAATTGCGAAGATCTTTTTTTCCCCCCTCAGAACTTGCCAGATTTCATAGTACTGTGGGACTTGGGCATCTGTACAGAATACAGATAAAAGACCATAGGTTAAAAGATGACAGGAAGCTGGATTTGGTTTATATATCTTGCAGTATTAGTGGCTTTAGTCCTTTTATCTCTAAATAAATTCTTAACAAGGTCAAAGGAATAGAGCTTGAAGGCATTTTTCCAAAATGCAAACAACTTCCTCAATGTTGAATGGCTTGAGCATTTGCTTTACAGAAAACTCAGACTTACAGATTATTTCCCTTTGGAGATATACAGCCAGCAGCCCTTTATAACCCTATATAAGTTTTGGTTTACTTCAAGTAGAACTAGTGAAAGTTGTTAAACTTATCAGCTGGCTAAATGCTGGAAATATTTCTACAATGTCTATTATTGCAGTAGCTTTCTTTTTTAGCAGATGGCAGGGGAACACACAAAGCCAGGAGATTCATATTTCAAAAGGTATTAAATTCCATCCTTTAAAGCAAAATCAACACAGACCTGTGTGCAGAATGTGTCCCCTTCTGTCATACAGAGTTCAGGGTCTTCAGGGGGAGAGGAAAAAAAAAAATTAAAAAAAAAAAAATCACAAAAAAGAAAGTTCACTTCCATATCATGGAATAAATAAATTGAGCCCAAACCAGGATCAATCACATGACATCACATGAATGCCACAGAACAGTCACATGATTCACATGACATTTTGCTTCATTTTCTTCCATATCAGAGTGACTCAGAGTGTCATTGTGGGAAAACAAGTAAGGGTCATAGTCGTTATAACCCTAATGGCTGAAAAGATACTACTTGGCTGGAAACTGGAGTTTTTAGCAAATTAATATTTTATATCAAAATTCTCTGCTTTCATCAGAAGTTACTTGTCAGAAAACAGAAAATAAAAAATAATAATAAAAAAGCAACCTTCCACAGTTGTGCTCTGTTCAAGATTTTTTTTTTCCCCCCTGTGCAGTTCTGCTAGTGTCTGTTATTCCTAAACCAAGCTACACTCTGCTTACAGATCGAGAAGATTATAATGTAGCTCATAAGCTGCATAAATCTATTAATGGACATGGAACAGTACCAATGTCATCACATGAGAATGGGGCCTCATAACAAAAAAAAAACCCAGCAATGGGCAAACAGTAAAGTGCTGAATTTCCTCCTATTTAAAAATAAAAAGCAACCGAACCCAACATATGTGAAAGGAAAAACTTCTGACCTTCTTGCTCCATAGCATTCTGTGGAGACAGGTAGTTGCAAGCCTTACAACTTTTGTCAGCCTTCTCAGGAAATGTAGTGCTGGACATTATGGAAGGTGGACTTGCTGGTAACTTGTATAACTTTTTTTTCTAATGAAGAATCTTGCTGAAAAACTCTTTTTCAGCTTATTTTTCCAAAAGCTTTGATGCTGCAAGACTTGGTATTCTTTTTCAAAATAGGAGCACTGCCGGAAATCTAAGTTGAGCCCCAGATGCAATGAAGTACAGAAAGTTGCTGTGAAGATACAGACCTGTTGCATTTCTGTTGATAAAGTGAATCTATATATATATGTTATTAAGATTGTGATAGCTTTTAATTATTTCTTTTGTGCTGAATTATCTCCAAACTCCTGATATCAAGTAAGATAACAGGGAAATGAACAGTTCTCAGAAATGCCAGCAGTGGCATTCCACTTATGAAATAAAACTGTATCATCTGACTTTTTATTCTTTATTGCCAATTAGGGGAAATTGTTGATTTTGTTGAGGGACAAATACTAGCTTGTTCTTAAATAAAAAAGATACAAAAAAGGAAAGTTAATAAATTGAGATGCAGTTTTCAGATCTTGAAGCTTCCTCTGACCGCAATATTTTTATATATAGGTTAAGTACCAAAATATGAAAATCTTTGCCAAGAACCCATCTATCCTTGACCCAGAACTTTGAGATTGGATTTTACACCTATTTAACAGCTGGTCACTTAGCATTGACTTATTTTATGCAAATAGTCTTCCATTTAAATAACAGTCATTTCCATTTATTAGAGTAATTCAATTTCCTAAGGACAGCCTAATAATGCAGCTGCCCCATTATGCCATGGATGAATGTAGTCAAATCCTTGTAATTATGTTTTAAATATGTCACCAGCATTTAGGATTCTGTCACACCCACAGTTTGGTTGGTAGCTCACAGATACAAAGTACAGAGATCCATGTCATACCTAGAGAACACACAGTGTAGGTCCCTGTTCTACCAAGGGTCACTATATTGGTGCATTTTGTAATGCTCAGGTAGGTGAAGTTAATGGAGATTTAATGAAGAAAAGTTGAAGGGGCAATCATACACACATCTATAGGTGTTCAGCAAAGGTGGATTACTGTAGTAATGACAATTGTCATAGAGAGTCCTCCTTACATTTAAATTCTGAGCCTGGTTTTGCTGCAGACTGCAACACCACAGAAGAGGGGTCCACGCACAAGAATTCACAAGGCCTCAAGGTCTCTTACCAATAGGTGAAAATATCCTAAAGTCTTTTATAACTAAGCCAGTTCCTATTGGAACTGGTAGGAAGAGGCTGTAGAGGGAACCAGTCTCTGTGCTGGAACAGACAGCACAGCCCAGACATGAAAAGGGTAGCAGCTGACTAGACAAAAAAAAAAAAAAAAAAAAAAAAAAAAAAAGAGAGCCAAACAAACGAAGGGAGAGAGGTTTTGTGAACCAGATTCAAAAAGGCAATAGGTCACGTGTGTCAACGCATTCACTGTCCCAGAATTTCCAGCTTAAGGACACAAACAAGTTCCCACTTTGGTGTCAAATGACATCAAAATTCTCCCTTTTCTCTCTCCCCTCAAAATCAAGTGTCCTTGATAAAATGTGCCCAACATCTCATCCATCCATCTTAAGTTCTCCCCAGTGTACATTCTGAGATAGCCTTGCAGCGATCTCCTGGGCTCCTGCCCAGGCACCCAGCAGATAGCTAACACATATGCTCCTGCCATGGCCACACCACCTCAGAAATAGGACCTCAAGCACCATGCTGGGAAAGGACACAATCACAGATTGAAAAATTGTCAATGGTCAGAAACAATGTTGACTTCTGCTTGGCAGCTTAGAGGCTCTGGGTGATATTTACACTTTAAGAGCTTGTTGGCTTAATGATGTCTATTTGGATTCTAAATTGGGAGAATCATGAGTTTTCAAGTATTTTAACAAAAATGCACGGCTCAGAGAAGTTAGCTAACAGTTATTGGCTGTATGTGCTAAAACCAGGTATCAATATTTGGAATATTTTACAATGAAGATGGGGTTTGTTCTTCCTGAGTCAAAAGAATCTTTTCTACAAATTATTAGCTCCATCCTGGGCCAGTCGCTTTCCAAACCTGTATACAGATTCAGTCCCAAACTCAAAGCACTTAGAATCAAAGACAAGCGACATTAAATGGGAGGGAAAAGGAAGAAACTGCAGCTACCCTCAACAGCCTTTTCCCTGAGCATTATGAATTCATTATTTTCGTGAGACATTTAATTTGACACCAGCTTTAGAAGGGATGTGCAAAGGGGAGCGGTTTCCTATATAGCCTGTTTCAAGAAGGAGATGACCTTGTCAGGAACAGGAGAGGCACAAATATAGCACTCATCAAATCTGCTTTCATTAGAGAGGTTTAGAGAGTACTGATGAAGTAGCAGAGGTAAAAGTGCATAGGAATAAAGTAAAGCTGTGGAAGAAACTCAAAGACAATGAATAAAACCAATGTATTTTAGTAAGAAGGAAAGAGACAGGAAAAGGATTGGAAGGCTATAATGGGCAATATAGGTGATCTGGAGAGATACACCATCTGGGGATAGTAAAGCTGGAGACAGGAGGATTACCAAACTGGGTGATACAAATGAAGACTGGTAGAAGCAGGGATGGGTCAGAAATAAGTCACCAATACAAAAATGGTGGTGGATCTAGAGCAGAAGGAAAGCCCTCTAGGGACAGATAGAAAGCCCCTGGCATTCACACTGTGAACAGTGTGAACAACATAGTGAAAGAGATACTGTAGAATTAAGCAGAGAGATGGGCAGAAAATTAATTCTAATTCGTTTCATCAAACCCTGCAAAAGATAATACTGTCAAATGAATGATTGAATTGGAAGTGTCAGTGGTATGAAGAAAATAAAGGAGAGAAAAGAGTGGAAGTCATTCCAAGCAATTCCAAGATTTGGCTGGCTGAGAGGATCTCCAGGAAAGTGTTTAGACAGAAAGCTGACTAGAACTGATTCAAGGTGTAGTGATAGAAATGAAGTAAATACTTCTGTTTGCAGAGCCAATGAATTGAGGTTTTTAAAGAGATGGAGCAGTGGAAGTCACTGAAGGGAATCTTGCCTGCATGTTACAGCTTCAGGTATTGCATCTAGATAGATAACTATGTGGCCCACAGCATCTATAAACTGCTTAATCAGATGGATTTGCTCTTTTTATAGGGTATGTTTCTATGGAAAACAATGTCATGTATTTAATTTCAAATCATTACCTGTAGAAAAAGATAACCTGTGAATTCATGTCACTTCAGCTTGTAAAGGCTCACTACCTCACACTTCTCTGCGCAGTTTCTGTGCTTACCCACATAGCAGTTTTGTTCATTATAAATGAAAAATAAAAAAATCACCAAGCTGATGTCTGCATGACAGAAGTTAATGTGCAATATGATAAAGACTGATTTATCTACTCTTCTTACAGCTGTTTATACATTTGAACTATTTTGTGAGCACTAGTTCCATAAGGAAATGCTGCAGCTGAGTAAATAAATCCTTCCTCTCCAAATCCATCATTAGCAGGAAGGTAAATCCCTTTGACTCCAGCAGAAAACTCCAGAGCTAGACAAACCCAGATATTTTGTAAGATCCTGCCAGTGTAAGAATTGGAAAATCATGTGACTCCAGTTTACAAAATGCAGAGGCACAACAGACCTAAAAAAAAATTTCACAGGCTGCTAAATCCAATTTACACTGATGCTGACCTTCCTCAGCTCAGTGTTCTCACACTCCTACTGCCCAGCTGCAGTGGCCAGGTTCCTGCATTATCATCATCCACAGTTTTGAGCTGGTTCAACTCCCCAAGCCTGCTTACCACAGACTCAGGAGAACACCGATTTTGATACAAAACATGCAGGTCTGTGTAGTGGGAAAGGGGAAAAGGACTACAGGCAGCTCTGACTTAGGTCAGCTTACTCTGTTTTGGAGCTCCTTCAGTACGAGCAGACCAACAAGGAGACAGAGGTGCCACCATCCCCATAATCACAACACCTGACACCATTTCCTAGCTTCAGATTTCATTCTTCATGGTCCAGCAGAGACATCATAATGCAGTAATCTTCTGCAACCTTAGAATGAACGTCCGCTTTAAAAATTAAATACTATTTTGGAGCTTATATCCTGCTATTAGAAAAAGGATTGTGAAATATGGCTTTCTTATCTTCCCCAAAAGTTTAATTGATTTTATGGAAATAGAGGATTGTACCTTGAGCACTTTGGCTGCAAGCTTTAGAGTTTTTCCTGAGAGAAGAAAATTGGTTAATACACTGTACTTACATGACTGTAAAGCATTTGGCTTATTTCCACATTCTCAGCTACAAAATTCTTGCTGATTTCTGGGAATGAGGGGTGGACAGTATTAAAGACAATACCTTAAATGGTATTTAAATGAAGTTTATTTTAAAAATGATTCATTAGTTATTAGCTATAGCTGCTATCATATATACTACATTCCTCTTCAGCTGTAAATAAGGAATGCCTGTCTAATCACAGGATGTCTAATATGGGTTAGCCAGTATCTAAGCCTTAAGTCCTAAGTATCATTTTCAATGATCTGGAAGAAAATACAAAGAGATTGCTCCTAAAACTTGAAGAGCATGCAAAAATTGGTGGAGTGGCAAGTAATAAGGTAGATGTTCTATAGAATGATCTGTCTCGATTGGTTAAGTGGCTTATTTGAGCAAGATACATTTTAATAATGACAAATGCAAAGTCATAAACCTAGGCACTGGGAATGCAGGTCATATTTATAGGATGGGACACTGGAAAAAAAAAAAAAGTGATTCTGCAACTGTAGGTGGGTAAGAAACTGTTTGTGAACTCCCAGTGCAAAGCTGTTGATGAATGAACTAAATTGATCCTTGGAAAAGTAAAGGAATATCAAAAAGAAGTAGATGCTTTTCATTGTTTCCATATGCCAAAACTGATGTCACCACTGCTGAAACATTATGTTTAGTCTGGCATTTGCATTTTTAAAAAGCACATTTAAAAATGGAAAATATTCAGAAGTCATTTGAAGCATATTTTAGCACCTGAAAAATCTGTCTTAAGGCCAGAGAAGGTCAGTCTGCTTAGTTTGATTGAGGGAATGCTAAAAAATTATTTATTTGTATTGAGGGAATCTAGAGTAAACCAGCAGAAAGTGTGGAAGGCAATAAATTAAACTCTGAGCTGTTTAGAGGAGCATGCCTATGTTCTGCAGACAGAATTCATAACGAGAGACGGCAACTAAAGGATGTTAAATAGTTTGAATATGTACCTGCAAAGAGGTGTTTTCCCTTGGTTTTTCTTACTAGTGCTCAATACAAAGGGTATCATTGCTCTTAAATGAGACATTGACAGGGTTAATTTCCAAAACATTGGGAAAACAGCCAACACCAGCACTAAGGAAGAGATGCTGCCTTATTATCACTCATGTCCAGACCAGGCAGAAAAGAAACAAGTTTAGTCACCATCTGAAAACATTATGAGAAATAGATTTTATTTCACTGCTCCTTCAAAAAGAAGGGACAAAGGAATCTGGATTAGCCAGTCAAAGGATTACGATCAGTTCAGATCTGAGAAGAGGCTGAAACAGTATATGGAGATATTAAATGGGGTTCAGAGGTTGGGGCTATGTCTTTTGGGGTTTTGGTTTGGGGTTTTTTTTTTTTTGAAACAATGACATGAATGGAAAGAAAGAAAAATCCAGAGAAAGTTTACAGGACAATTCCTTCAGAACCACTTCACCAAATGCAGAACAATATCTCTAAAGAAATCAATAAAAATTGAATTGCTTGTTTGCTTGCAAACCAAGAACACTTACTGTGCTGCTCCCAACAAACAAAGGCTCGGGAAACCTCGTGTGTCAACTATCAAATTCTCATTTCCCTATTTACAGTGAGGCAGAAAATCTTCTGTAATAACAGAAGAAGGTTTGTGCAACAAATCACAGTTTGTATGTGCCTACATGGAAAGGTTTCAAATACTAACTGGATTTTTAATCTGAGAGGCATAGGAAAACCCAATGTAGAATTAAAATGAATTATGCTCGTTTACACTGAAGGTACTGGTTGCAAAATAAAACTCACCAAGCATTTTCTGGCTTTCTTTAAAATATATTTTATAAGAGGAATGGGGGGGAGGAAGACTTAAAAGGGTAAGAGGGGGCATCAAGAGTTAAAATGGACATTGGTAATTTTTCATATCTCTTCAGACTGTATCTAGTAATTCCAAGGACACTCATAATTAAGCAAAGATACAGCATTTCAAAGTAGTGTGCATATATTGATTGATCACCTAGAAATACTTTTAATTTGTTACACTTTCAGCTTCAAATTAATTTTTAAAGGTTGAAATATTGTTTATTATAAGCCTGAGGTATTCCCTGTGATGTTTCCAAATATTTTTTGTTAATATTTAAAAGATTCTGTTACAGAAAACAGTATGAAATATTAAGTTGCAGTAATGTATTTGAGATTATGCTGATTTTATTTTATCAAATACATGTTATTGTTTATTGCAATAAGCAATAATAATGTGGCTAATTTCTGCAGGGAAATAAAAAATATAGAGAGAATAAATCTGTAATTATGTAAAAAATAAAATTTGATATTTTCATGGTAGCAGGTTCCATGATAAATGGCCAGTAGGAGGTAAATTGGAGGGAAGCAAAAGAGCCAAGAGAAAAATTATGGAGCTATTTAGATGTATGACACGCGATTTTCTTCCCAGATATGGACGACTGTGGTTGAAAATAAGGCTTTGATCAACATCCTTGTCCCTGAATTTAAAGCTTCATGGGTTATTTTTCTCAAACAACATCTTCGATTTACAGCACAGGTGAAAATAATTTTTCAGCATATGTCATGAAGGGGAATGCAGAAAGTTCACCTTCAACCTTCACATTGTTGCAATTCCAGCCAAAACCAACACTACCTAATATAAGTGTAAATGCTGCAGAGCTTTTACTTCTCTCTTTTCCCAAAGATCTCCAGAAATATAAGCTGTTCCCTTATGCTCCTATCTAAATAAAAAAGTAATCCTATTTTCTTAAGACATCAATTTTTACCTCTTTCATGTTGATTTATAAAGTTGTAGCTTCCCTTTTATACTGGCAAACAGACTTCTGTATTCTCACTGCAGCTGACCTCTGAAAGCACCACAGGAAGCAGAAAAGTTTGATACCATCACTGCAGGGTAACTTCTTGTTATTGAAACAAGGACTAGTCAAGCAGCAGGAGACTCTGTGAGAAATCTCTTAATTCTAATCATTGAAAGGACGACTTCATCAAAATAACCCTGGAGTTCTTGATCTGATTCTTGAAAATGACAACGTTGAAGTAGCAGTGTTCAGTCAGAGGAGGATTTCACTACAAGCAGATGTGGTAAGCAGGGTCTTATTTTTTCTGGAACATCTCAGAGAAATGAATCTGCAATTCTTTATAAATTCACCACACTGTTTTTACGTCCAAAGTATTATTTTAACCCAAATTAGACTCACTCTAACTGTGCTCCTTACTGCATTCCTACCAGCTATTAAATAGTGAGGAATAACCTTGGAGTGCTGTCATTAAAGATACTGCTTCTCAGAATATGTTTGTAACTGAGCTAGTTGGAAGCTACACAATATGTAGGATGAAAGCAAAAGCAGACTTCTGAGGAGACTAATTTAATTCGCCTCTCTCCCTCCTTTCCTCTTCACAGAAAATCTGTTTTATTCATACATGTACACACAAAGATGTCTTAACTTCACAAGGACAACTAATAATGCTCTGTGGCCATTGCAGAAAAATACAACAATGCCATCGTGGTAATGCAACCTTCTACAAAGCTGCAGATCAATCCCCAAATGGTATTGGCTCGAGCAGTCACTTGGGAACTAGAAGTCTTAGATTGAGTCATAACTGCAAATGTTAAAGGCTAAGAAAAAAAAAGGAGGAAACTATAGGGCTAGCTGCAAATATTTGAACCTGCTAGAGAAAGAAAAGCAGCATGAAAATACTGCATGTCAAAAAAAAAAAAAAGAAATGACTGGTGAATATTAAGTACTGTGCAGGTCACCTGGATCAAGGGGCTCCATTCCAAAAATAAAAATTATCATGTAAGAGAAGTTTCTCTTTCATTGCCAAAAACCTGCCTGCCTTGCCTCGTTTATGGGATATGGCTAGTAATAAGTGAAGAAATACCTTTACCTATAGAAAGAGCTATAAATTCCAGAGGATTAAGTGAAAATCTCTCCTGCATATAGCATTGATAACCTAAGTAGTAACACAGATTTAAATGCTCCATGAAAGACAGTTGAAGGCACATGCCATAGGATGCTGTCCTTCTGCTCTCTAATGATTTATGTTTAAGGGGACCTCTAGGCCTTCAAAATCCTACATCACTTTTTCTTTGGCTATATCTAGGGATTTAGGAATCTCCGTGTCCCTCCTGTTGTCTCAACAGCTGATTCAATCTACTTTACTTTTCTATTTAGCTTTCAAGTGCTCAAGCACAGTTATCAACAGTCATCAGTCTCCAACTCTCCCTACCATAAACAGCTGTTTTAAACAAGTACCAGAGATATAAACATCATATTTGGGAGTGGGATGGTGTCAGTCTACAGATAGATATGTCTATAAAAAAGAAAAAAGATAACAAGCAGTACTGCAGGAAATCATCACAACAGAATAGGTACTACACCACAGACACATCTGAGGTAGAATGGTGTTAGCAACAAGACATACAACTCAGAAAAGTCCAGCATGGGAGAAATTTAATATCAAATATAATAGATACGGCTGCCAAAGGGAGGAAAAGGCAAAGCAAAGGTGCTCTGAAAAGTTTAACTTTTCAAAACAGAACTTCTAAAACTTTCCTAAGGGTCATAGGAGATGATGCAAAACATCACTAATCACAGATGTGTACAGTTGTTTCAGTTTGACAGCATATAGGTGGGTTTTATCTATGCCATAAGGATATGCAGAGTAGTCCTTCATAAAGCAACAAGTTCAAGTGAGAACAAAAAAGCCCTTTTTTCTGAAAGATCATGCACACTCAGAACCTTATGACACTGGGACTTTCACTATTCAGAGGTGCAGAACAACCTTAACAACCTTCCTTTCAGAACCCCAACATTGAGATACTGAAGCTTTGCGCCTTTTTTTTTTTTTTAAGTCAATGCTTCTTTTTATCTAAATACTCTAACAAATTAAAGTCTTAGGAAGCATGAACTTAACACTTCATTTTTATCCACGACTTGTATATAAAAAAAACACCACAAAAAAACAATCAAACAAACAAACAATAAAAATACAATAACAAAACCACCTCAGTAACTGCAACAAAAGATGATTAAGACATCAGGAAGGTTACCTCTTTTGAGATCACTTCTGTGAAAGTGGAATACTGAAGCAGCAGAAAGACCTCCGTCTAATTCTGGAAAGGAGAGAGATGAAGGATTAAAAATACTTATTTTCCTTCTTGTCTGTTTCAGTTTTAACCATTGTGAACTTTTCATTTAGAATGTTTAAGAAACAATTTTGCTTACTAAGATCTTTTCATTCAACCTCTCAAAGCCAAATATTAAAAACTGAAAAAAATTAAATTTAATTAATATATAACAACATTTCTTCCCTCAGCACCTCTTTGCAGGTTCTGTGCTATACCCAAGGAGTGGACCCACTGTCCAATTGACTGTCACCACTGCAATTTCATCCTCAACTTAAAATATCACTGAAGTACCACTCTGGCAGCAAAAACATTAAAAAGCACAGCAGTTTTATTAGTCATAGCCACTGATCTTCTGTACAGCCTTATAAAACATTGACACCACCTTATGTATCAAAAAACAATTTTTCTAGCACTGGCATCTTATGTAAAAAATATATTTTAAGGGGTTTTATCTGATAAAGAAGTTTAATGAATAAAAGCCTATAGAGACTGGGTGACCCTACATCAGCAGCTATATAATTTGATTCACCGGAGCTGAGACAAAAATTGTTCATATGTACCTGAATGTATGGACACACAGTGAGCTAACATTTGTAGCTGCAAGTTGAAAACTTAATCATCACTTCTTCAGTTAAATTTCATTATTTCAATTGTTAAGTGTCTGTTGTTTTGTAATCTCTCACTCTTACCAATACAGTAACTAAAGAAAGATTCAAACTGAAATCACAGATTTAAAATGGGGGTTGTGTGTGTGGTGTGTTTAAAAAAAAAAAAAAAGTGGGGGGAGAAAACTCTGATTCAAATCCAAAGACATTTTCAGGGGCATTGATGTTGGAGGTGTAATGTGAAAGTCTGGACCTCCTGGAAGTAGGTGTCCTTTCTCTTTTCTTCTTGCATTTGCCAGGAAATATTACAGCCTTACATGCCAAAGAATAAGAGGCAGGTACTTGGTATCCATGCAGGTCAGCAAGGGATCCGTGGTGCACAGGGGATTGAACTGTATCTTCAAAGCAATGTACTAATTTTTCAACCTGAACACTGAAGCTTACATCCCTAAAAAGTGAATGGGTTGCCTAAAGCTTCAGCTTTTAAATCACCACTTTTCAGCAAGAGAGAACATTTAAAAATATTAACATTTATAAAGCAGATTAGTACTGAAATACACTAACAGCCCATGTTAACCTACTACTCCATCTTCTTTCTGTGGCTTCGGCAAGGTATGGCCATAGCTGCTTATGATATCACCAGAAAACACCCCTGAAAACAGCACCTCCTGGAGTAAGTCCTGGGAGATTCAAGTTAGAAGTCAAGCAGAGCTTCCTAATCACTTGATTATTTTTTTGAAAGATACTTGGATTAATAAAAGAACAATTAATTTCACTCTCAATCTTCTTCTAAATTGTTGTAGTCTCAGGTAAATACAGTTTAATGAGTTCACCTTATGCTAAATTCATTTCCCTATTCTGCAGGGCAAACTGCTTCTCAGTTCAGACCTTCACCATACTTGCAGTGAAGTTCTCGTGATCAAAATATTCCTTTCAGTATATGAAATGTGAAGACATGTACAGTATATTGCTTTGCTATGAAATTCTACTATAAATGAGGCTCATTTCTATATTCAGATTCTTAAAATAAATGTTTCATTCCTTACAATATATTTTTTTTCCCCTCTTTTCAGTGGAGGATTTTTCAAAACCAAATACATTGCTTTTGGAAATCACATACATCCTCATAAGACAGATAAAGTCATCTTATGTTGAATTGAAGTCAGGACCTACCAAATCTAATACGTCTTTTGAATCAAATATATGATCTTCTAAATCTTAGCAGTATTATGTATATTGAAAGCTAAACTGATGAATCACTGGATAAATTAGATAGCAAATGCATGACTATATAGTATTTATTAAAATGGATCAGTGATTCATTTCAGTTTCCAGAACTTAATATATCAACTTTTGAAGAATTCTTTAAAATCACAGATATTTTTCTGGAAGGGCAAAAGACACAGGTAAAACCAGAGTAGAACAGGGCAATCTGTGTGTGATGATACTGCAAGCTGATAGCTTTGTGTTTTCGGGGGGGGGGGGGGGGGGGGGGAAGGAGGGGGTGTGGGGGGGGGGGAAGGAGGAGGAGGGGGGGGGGAGGGGAAAAGGGAGGGGTGGGAGGGAAGAAGGGGGGGGGGAAGGGGGGGGGGGGGGGGGGGAAGGAG
>JANIJG010001314.1:0-13037 GCA_024611175.1 Megaceryle torquata | reverse complement strand
AGGGACTTCTGTGCTGCTGGCAGGGCTGGCCTCTCTGGAGACAGTGGTCCTGGAGGTGCTGGTGGTGGATGTGGTGGTGGTGGTCTTCTGCGTGGTGAGAGGTGGCACAACGTGTGGCACAGTTGTCTCTTTGTGGGTGACAGCTGCTGGGAGAAAAGCAAAAGTTAAGTGAGGATGACTGGTTAAGATCGGTAGGCGGATGATGTGTTTTGGGGGAGAAGTTTTGTGCTACAGTACGGGCAAGGAAGGCATCTTTGCATCTCACTTGTTCTTGCTTTGGCCATGATGCCCCATCAACTCCCATCCCTTCCTGCTTTTTCTGAGAATTGCAACCTGTGATGGTTTTGCAGGATGTCCTCTAGCAAATTTTCTCTGTTTCTCCTGGAGCTCTTGAGATGGTAGGAGGTATCCCTATTTTCATGTGGGACTGCACTTGTTGACCTGTAGTCTACAATTTGCCTGCTGCACACTGAGCTGGAAAGAATCCATGGGAGAACCGAGGCTACTGAAGGGACAGGCATTGGCCAAGGGTGACTATTACTCTCTCCTGACCAGAGCACTCACCTGTTACTATTTTACTAGTTGGAGTCTTAGCTCTGGTTGGCTCCCTTGCTACAAAGAAAGGGGCGAGAGAAAAGAACGGTTGAGTCTTGAGAAGGATTCTAGGCAAAGCATGTTGTGTCATCTTCTCAAAGGAGGCTGTCCTGTTCAACATCAAGCCAACCCAGGTATATGGAGCCTGATGGGTCTAAGTGAGAGAACTTTAGCTTGGAGTTGTGTACAGCTTCTTCCCACCCTCCGATGATGACTCTTCTGCAACCAGGGTCAGCACTGGCCAAGGAAATGGCACCTGTTGTCCCACACTTTCATGGGTGTGCCAGGCACTGGGCATCCTTTGGACAGAGAGCATGCCTTTGTTATGTCCCTCACCCAAAACTATCCTGAGGTGTAAATTGGAGATGAGTTTCCAGTTTCACCACCTTCTGTTCACTACCCTGTGCATTCTCAGGTCACCACTGTAAGGGGAAGGAGTCTGTGTTAGCTTGTCTCTGATTGGTAATCGTAGGGTAGGAACTCAGATATTTGTACCCTGATAAAGGCCTGTGCCCCAGAACTGAAGCCCTGAAGTGGTGGCAAGGGAGAAGGGTGCAGTCAGGGTGATGTGGGGGCCAGTCCCAGGATCTGCCTGGGCCCTGGGAATCCCATGGCAAGAGCAGTAGGAACTGAGAACAAACACCAGAAGTGAAGCCTGTGTGGGATGTGCTGCTTAGGAGAGACTGTCAGGAGCTGGAAGGAGCAGGCAGAACATCAGGAAAGGCAGGAGGGAGCCTTACCAGGATGTGATGTTCTCAGCTGTGTTGAGGACACAGTTGAGGAAGGGGAAGAAGCAGATGAGACTGAGGTGGCAGGTAGAGAGCTGGGGCTTGGAGACATCCTTGTCAGTGGGACTTCTGGGCTGCTGGTAGATGTGGTAGGGGTGGTCTTCTGCGTGCTGAGCTGTTGCTGTGGCTCTGTTAATATTCTGTGGGTGACTGAAGAGAGAAAAGCAATAGCTGGTTGAGGGTGGCAGTGCAAGAGGGGGAGGCAGAGGCAGTGGGCAATTCCCAGGCAAAAGCCCCAGGGTATGGGTGGGGGTAAGACAGGCAGGACCAAATCCCAGTCAGTCTTACTGGGCAAGAGGGAGAAAAGGGTGCCCCCCAATGCCTCTTCCCCCTCCCCCCCAAAAAAAACCAAACAGGGAGCAAGAACTGGGTCTGAAGGGTGCCCTCTGACAATTTATCACCCCTTGTCTCTTCCTGAAGCTCCTGAGAGGAGAAGAGCCTCTCTAGAGGTGAATGTCTCCCCTCCAAGGCATTCTAGACTGGGCAAGAACATAATCTGGAAAAGCTGGGGTGACTGAAACAGAATATTAGGCCAGGAGCATCTTTCAGCTGCCTCTTACTCACCTACTGAGACTTGGTGTTGCAGAGTGGTTTCCTGGGTTCCCACACTCTCTGTAAAGCAAGGAAGAATGGACATTAGTAATGGTTGGGAGCTGGTAAGGTTCCTACTTAAACTGGGTTTTACTTTCTCAGAGGAAGCTGCAATTGCTGGCACAAGAAGACCCAGATATGTGCAGCCCAACAGTACTTTATGGGGGAGACACATGGGATGGGAGAGAGTGTACATCTGCCCTCCCACTACAGTAGACTTGCCCTCACACCCTGTACCAGCCTCTGGTGTCAGTTGCTAACCTGGCAATTGACATTATCATAGGGCTTCAGAAGAGAGTGTCCTTGAGCACATGTGGAGTACCTGACATCCTGAAGTCTCATTTCCTTGGCTTAATATTTATTTTTGGAAGAGTTTGTTACAAAGGCTAAGGGGAACACATATTCCACCATTTGGGCATTTTCAAGAACTTGCTTTGAAGCACAGAGAGATTGTCTAAATTTGAAGGAAGCATAGAGTATGGCCTCAAAGAGAAATGCTAGGTTTGAGATGATATTTGGACATCAGATGCTTGCTCTGTTGACAAGACACATAAATTCCATTTTTATCACACTTCTTCTGTTATCCATGTCCTTTTCTATATATATTTGCAATGTTAACACGATCAGTAAGAATGCTTGATGCGTCCTGTGAGTGATGGCTTCACCTGGTGGATATCAAAAAGTGATATTTACCTACTGTTGTTAGGTGAGGCTTGCTGAAAGCTGTGATGTGAGATGTGGTTTGAGTAGGTATTGAAGTGGTTGTCATTCCCCTTTTGATAGTGGTCTCGAAGGGTGGTGTCGTGAATGCTACTTGTTCCGTCTCTGTTGAAGCAGCGGTTGATGAGGCAACAGGTGTAGGCTTTGGTTTAGTGGTCGTGGTTCTTGTTGAGGTAGTTATGGAAGGGGTAGTGATGGTTGTAGTCATGTTTGGTGTGATAAAAATTGATGTTGTATGTTCTTTTGGAGTAAAGGTAAATAATATAATATGAGTTATCAAGTAATTGAGTAATAAAGAAGCTACACATAGTCTAGAAACCCAGTTGTCACCCTTGATCTTTTGAGTATTTTCTGTTGTACTGGGTTCTGCTAGGATAGGGTTAATTTTCACCAGAAACCATGAGGGGACCACAGGGGGGACAGACAACCAAACCAGCCAGTGGGATATTTGATACCATAATGAGGTCATGCCCATTATATAAGGCTAGAGGGTGGGCCAGGCAGGGCGAGTGGGTCTCTGGCATGGGGCCTTCAGCACAGGACCAGGCAGTTCAGTGTATTCTATATCACTCTCTTTATATATTGTTTCATTTCTATTATTATTATTACTGTTGTTTCTTCTCTTGCTGCTTTATTCTAGTAAATTTTCATTATCTCAGCCCATGAGGTTTTGTTTTTCTCCCTATTCTCCTTCCTATCCCACCAGGGGGAAGAGGGGAGTGAACAAGCATCCACATGGTGCTCAGCTCCTGGCTGGGTCTAGACCAAAACATCTGCATAATTGTTTGTATTCACATTCTCACGAGCATGCCAAATCTTTCTCTACTCATATTTGTTTTCTGTTATCTCCTATCTTTCTTTGTTCTCATTTTCAGTATTTTTCCTGTATTGGATTATTTTAATATAATTTTTCTAAGACATTAGCTTTGTTGTCAGGTATTAGCTAAGTCTGTCTGGGCTTTGCCCAAATGACAATTTCATTGCCTATTCTTATGTTCCAAATCAGCCACAGTTTCAGCTTCCCGTAATTTGTATTACAAAGCTAAACAACATCCCACTACAGGACTTCCTTGTCCCGGTGTGCAAACCATCTTTACAATGGCCACCTTTGAAGTTGTGTTTTGACTCCTGTGGGACCTCTTTTTAACTCTGCTTTCCCCAGTAGTCTGGGTCCAGGATGGCTCATTAGCTGAGGTGCATGTTGAGGGAATCTACATGTAGTTAGGAGTCTCCACAAGCCATAGAATCAGAAAGTAGTTTATTTTGGAGGAGTCATCCTCCTGAGAGCAGGACACTAGAACCCCAGACAAAGCTGCTGCGTTGATACCTCTGTGATTCTGATTTGGTGCCTGCTTACATTTTTCAGAGTTAACAGGTTGGAGGCTCCTTCAGTATGACTGAACCAGTTGTGAAGAAGCTGATGCTGAGCTAATAAACCCAGTCAGTGCTGAGCTAGTTCACTGCTTATAGAACTTCTAATGTGCTTCTCAAGTGAGTCACACAGTGAGTTTTGGTTGTACTTTTAACCTACTGTCTATATTCTTTCTCTTTCCATGCACTTTTGATCTACACTTCTGAACATTTCTGGTTTACAAACTCCTTTCTGGAAGTGTTCTTTGCCTACTTCATGGTTTGGAGTCTTACCTTTGGCTGTTGAGACAGCCTGTAGTGCTTTCCTACTAGACTAGTATCTTCACTATGTATAGAATGGGTTTAATATAATTTATTTTAGACAGTAACACAAAAAACCTACCAGTTGTTGACTTTATTGTGACAAGAGGCAATGATGGTGAAGTTTTGGGAATTGTGATTTTTGAGGTTATTGTTGGATTTGTAGTCTCAGTTGATACAGTAGCTGCAGAAGAAGAAGCACCATGTACTATTGGTAGGGTGCTTGTGGTAGAGCTTCCTGTTACTTTAGGCTGCACTGTTGTTACTAAGAGGAAAAAAAATATCAAAATTAAAGACTAAGAGATAGTTCTTGATAATCTATTTTTAATATACCTATATAAATTGAAAATTATTTTTTAAAGTTAAAACACTGTCATGATGGGTTGCCCCGACCCAAGTTGAGGATGTGGCACTTGGCCTTGTAGAACCTCATGAGGTTCACATTGGCCCACTTCTCAAAGTTGCCCAAGTCCCTCTGAATGACATCCTGTCTCTCAGGTATGTCAACTGCACCACCCAGCTTGGTGTCATCTGCAAACTTGCTGAGGGTGTGCTCGATCCCACTGCCCATCAGAGACAAGACAGAAGTCCTTATTCACTAACACAGACACTTCGTTAGTGAGATCTGATGTACCTAAGTATGCTCAGGAAAGACTGTTCTCTTAGTAAATATTTTTCTTAAGATCTCTGACAAGTATTTCTGTGAAAATTTTTGTGATATTTATGATACCAACTTATTATTCATCATTGCATCTTATGCATGTGAAATTGGTGATGCTACTACATCACTCAAAAAGGAATATTTCTTACCTTATAAACCTGTATCAGGACGTATATCAGTGTGTAAGTACTAGTTGGGTCAATTATGTAAACTAACCTGTTGAAGGTGGAGATGTTTCAGGGGTGGTAGTAGTGATTTCATGTTCTGCTGTGTAAAGGTAGAACAGGTTACATTTGTCAATGAAAGCATATTAAAATATCCCAAAGAATGCAAATTTCAGATGGGATTCAAAGAATTGTGTTAATTAGTGAGATATTCCTGAAAATGCTTAACGTTATGTATTTCAGTGGTAAATATCATATAAGCAAAGGCAAAAAAATCAAACAATAGCAAATAAATCAATGCATCTTGTAATAATAATGAAGATGAGTAAGTTGTTGCTACCTATCTTATGATTTTTATGCATAAGGGCAACTCACTTTTCATGGATAATGGAATTGGGTTTTTATATGAAACTGAGTTCACTAGTTGAATTGAGGTACTAGGGAAAACACTTCAACAACATGAAAATGTTTAGCATTGTTTTCTAGTTACTGTGGAGAAAGAGTGTATCTAGGTTGCTGCTTACCACATGGCATGCATCTTTCCTTCTCATAGTCGTAGTATTCATCATGAGAGCAGTTGTAACAGCCTGAAAAAAAGTGGAAGAGAAGGTTGTTTTATCTTTCTCAGAAAACAGCACTGAATTGATGCTATTTATAATCTAGTATCTCATTAAAAAATCATATTGATTGCAACATCATTTATTCAGGCAAGCATTTGCAATGCCATCCTCAGAAGAAGGGTCTGCCTAGGTGGTAATTCTGTGGTTTCTTCAACTATTTCCATTTATCTAATAAAAATATGAACTGCTCTGTCCACATATTTTCTCAACTAAATATAATGTATCCTTTTAATTAGGTGCAAGCCAGAGAATTTCCCTTCAAGACAGGCTGAGCTCGATACAAAGCCCAATGTAGCAGAGGCACTGAACTGATCATGTATCTAAAGCAGCAGTAGCAAGGTGAAGCTCAGCAAAGCTGCTTCAAAGATAGCATCGATTGGAGTGCTGTCCTTTAACTGTGGTGTGGCTGAGTTAAAAACAGCATTGAAAAGAAATGCTGTGTTCCTGATTCCTGTTTCACACCAGCAGAGCTCATTACCTTCAATGTTGACATATTTGTAGTTTTGATTTGGACAGTTACAAGGCCTGTAGTGCCAGGTGCAGTTGTCATTTCTGTAGTTGTAGGAATAAGCATCACCACTTCCTGGTTTTTTGTGAGAGTTGTAATACTCACAGTAGACAGCTGAAAAAGGCAAATGGCAGAGAGAAATCAGAAGTTCTCAAATTAATGGCCTGTTGTTTTCAAAGGGAGGACAAAGTTAATAAACAGTTTGAATCAAAAATTTGGTCACTGAAGTTAGTAGCTTCTGATGGAAATTGAAATTTCCACTCCAGTGAAGTCGGTTTCTTTTTTACAAATGCACCGTTCAGGCATTTCCACCTTCTTAACTGCATAATACAGCAAAATGTTGAAAAGAAACCAACAAGATGACAACTCTAGCATTGATTTATATCACACTCATCCTCTTTTTTTTTTTTTTCCTCTATATACAGTGTTCTGGAAGACCTCAATATCTTTTTCCTGTTTTATAGTGTTCCAGCCAACACAGCTGTCTTTATTTCCCTGACATCCACACAGAGGGTGGTTTCATCAGGGCTAAAATGAAACATATTTCTTTACAATTTCATACTCCCTCTGCTGACAAACTGGCAGTTCACTATATAGTGTCAGCAGAAGAAACATTCTGCCTTCTGTGACCACATTATTTTCTCTCTCATTACTCCATGGTAAAGAGAAATGTAACATTCTGGTTAATTTATCACAACTGAAAACTACACCTTTCAAAACCCAGGTGACTCCAGTCAACTCTTTGCCCATAGAGAAAATACAGCTGAGGAGCTGCTTATTAAGCAATTATTGATGATGCCATATTAATATGCTCACAGTAACAATAATGATCTCTTAAAGCTGTTTAAAGAGAGCCTAAAGCAACTTACGGCAGAACTCGGGGGTCCTCCAGTCAATGCAGATGCCTTTCTCTAAGCATGCCATGGCATACACTGCAATGGCATCGCACATGCATTTGCAGTCCCCTCCGATGTCACAACCACAGGAGTCTCGAACGCAGGCCTCATAATAGGGCATGCGATTCACCTGCGTTGGAAAATGAGGGAATGGATTCTCTAAGATTTTTTCCTTGCCTGTAGAGAAGATGTTTTTCTCCTGGGCTAAACAATACATGTTCTATTAAGTGAGAGTAATGAGCATTTCCTTCTCAAAGCAATCACAATCCCACTTCATACAAATCTTTTTAGCAAGAGTGTAGATGTCTCCATATCTATTTTGCCAGATATGTATTTCTAAATTCATACTAGTCCTGAACATATTATGTATAGTCAGCTAAAAAAACCCCACCACCCCTCCCCTATCCACAGAACCAGCTGTGCACTCTCCATGGATATGAAAGCACTGCAGTAATAATCCACATTTCTCACTCGTTTTCTTCACCTGAAAATGGGGAATTTCCTACAGAAGGCCGTGTTCTGATGAACATTGGGATATTTTCACTTCCACAATGTGGGCAACTTAAAAAAAAATAAAAGGGTCGATGATATGCTCTTGGGCTGATCTGTATCTTCTAAGTGATGTTGTCCATCTACTGATGAGGACAAGGGTTTTCAGGCTTTTCTCAAGTTTAGTTTTCTAAGGCTAAACAGTTTCAAAGGTGTAAACAGTGCATTGATCTGTATCAGGCATCATCAACATACTGACTAATTTCTGATACTGAAGCCTTCACTCTTTTTTCACTCTGATATTTTTAAGTCATCAGTTAGTGCCATACTTAGCTTTTGTGCTGGTGAAATGCAAATAAAAAGGATGAAGATTAACACAAATGAGAGAGAAAAAACATTTCACATACATTTTAGTAACACACAGACATAAAGCATTTCATATATTTTTTTTATTAAAACATTTTGGGAAAGAGGAAATCAGGTGTTGGAGTCTGAGCACTTTGGAAGAATAGAGATTATGCTTATAAATCAAACCAAGAAGGCCAAATCAATTCTTACCTTATTGTGGCAGGCAGAAAAGACCTGGCTGTTGATGATGGAACATGTCTTTTCTGACCATGCTTTACGATAAGGGTTCTTGCTGCAGGGATCTACTACAAAATATACATCCCCACAGAGAGGATTCTCCTTCCAAGAGTTGACAAATTCCAACTCATTGGATGCCACATACTTGCTTCGAGTTTCAAAATCATCCTTCATATTGCCGTTGTAGTTTCCACACAAGCCACATATAGTTTCCTAGATGGAATGAAAGCAGCAGTGTCGGTTCAGTGAGTTACAGCTACTCACCTTCCCTTCCAATTTCTGAACATTTCCTGCACTTCAGTAGTGATTGTGATCTACACACAATCTCTGTATTCCTGGCATCTTGTCCATGAGGTTCTGTTCATCAGTGGAGGAATGAGTCACTTCTGTAAACTGTCAACAGTCATCGTCCAGAGATCAAATTCAGCCATGCAGTTGTATAAAATACAGGCACTTAGCTCAAAAATTGCCTGAATGCAGTAGGCTCATCACTTAAAAATCAGACTCTAGTGAATATTTCTGCTGGTCTGGAGAAAGTGATGAAAATTAATTGCTAGTACCATCTCAGAGATGGTGGAGTGACCACCCCTCTAAGTATTTTAAAAGATGTGTAGATGTAGTGCTGAGGGACATGGTTTAGTGATGGGATTGGCAGTGCTGGGTTAATGGTTGGACTCAATGATTTTAAAGGTCTTTTCCAACTGAAACAAATCTATGATCTCTGAAAAACCTTTGCCATCATAGGGAGTCAAGGCAACCATCATCAAATGTGCTGTTCAATCTTAATTGAAGGACAGGTTACTGGGGAAGCTATTGTGCAGTACCTGTGTTTCTCTGGAGATTTTGATGAAGAAGTTCATGTGCCTATTCCAGATAAGGGTCATGTTGTATTTTCCTGGGATAATGATATCAAACATCAGGTGAAGGGAGTTATTTTTCACTTTATATTGTACTCCAGGATTTTCCCCAGAAATAGTGAAGGTTTCATCTCGCAGGATGATTGTCAGATTCTGGAAGAAAATTTATCTGTATGTTATGACTTATCACGTTTCCATAGGTTACTTACTCTATGGCACAATGCTGAAGATCGGATGCTGTGCTACCACAGAGGACATTCCCTCTTGTTTTTGAAAAGTGATGGCAGTCAGGTGAAGTGTTTCAATGTCTGGATCAACAGAAAGGTTTGTCTAGAGCATGCAGTTATGAAACTGGATCCTAAGCAAACTAACTTTTTCACCACAGCTCTGACTAGTTGAATCTGTCAGTAGTTAGTCAGTGATGTGGCAAGTGTGTACTGCTTGTAGTTACTGTTCCTAGGGATAAAATCACATGTCCTTCTCTGTTTCAGAAAATGAAGAACTCTGAGATGATCTGATACTGCTGGGCATTACTGTCCCATAAAACTGAGAACAGTAAAACTTACCCAATTTTGGAAGCTGTCACACAGCAGTGGAAAGGAGGATAACTGCTCGTTGCTGTAGTTTCATGGATATATCTCAGGTAAGATCTGGATATGTTTTGAATTGCAGATATTACCTGGACTTAGATGAATTTGGAGAGATTTTGCTCATCATCCATGATGAGAATTCCTCAATGTTATACTATTGTTTTCCTGAGTTTAGTGTGTGTGTGTAAATCAGTATCTTTTGACTGAGCAATTCACTGCTGGGTCAGTGACATTCAAAATTTTATGGCTTCTATGTAGGCAAGAAGTTTGGGGACTGAAAAATTGACATGAGAATTGAAAGAAAAAAAACCCCAACTGATGGCACTTCCTGCTAAAGCTGAAGCTCTAGATTTAGCACATAATTTCACTTAGAAGACACCACTTCAGAGACACAGCTAAAGCTTCTGAAAGAGAAGCAAACATGGGCTTAAAATAACTCCTCAGCTGGATAACAGCAGATTGAAGAACTTACCCCAAGGTAAATGCTGATGGATCTGGAGCATGTCACCCCTGATTTTCCACAGATAACATTCTCAGTAACAATTTTGAAAGAGGAAACAGGTCTATTAATGCTGCAGCCATCCTGAAAAAAAAAGAAACAAAGCACAAAAAGCACAAAACCCCTATAGACTCTGTTGCTGGGCTCTTCCAACTTAAAAGCATAAAAAAAGTAAAGAAAGCATGAAGTATGTCATGATTCTGATTCTGCCTGCTTTGGGAGATGACAAGCTCGGATTTGATAGTCAAACTGACATCACTTCCCTTAGTTGGCTGCTACATAATACATACCTATCACTTACTATTTCAACATGTTGTTAAATACAACATTGGTTATAATTGCATGGAAAAAAAATGTGTTTTCAGAAGTAAAGTTTTTTTCATCTTAAGTATTGAAATAAGCAGAAAATATAAAAATATAGATACATTCTAGGATATTTTCATCAGCCATTTAAATCAATCTATTTCTTGATGCTACAATCCTGCCAAAACAAGCAGTAGGAGGCACATTACCATAGCCAATATGTATTCACAGTTGCCATCAAATACAAAGCGCTGTCCGTCAAAAGTGGTGATGTGGCCTTCTCCGTACAGATTGCACGTGGAGGAACACTTAGATTTCTGAGCACATTTCCATTTGCCTTTTGTGCAAGTGCTGGGAGTGAGAAGAGAAACTATACTTAGATTTCAAATAATGCAACCTTAACCTGCTTTTTTTTATATATATGCACTTTTATAGACAAGATGTTAATTTAATTGACTTGTGTACACTGTGACCAAGTTACAATTAATGGAAGAAGTACAACTAACAGCTAGGAGCTGCCTAGAAAATTAATTCATGATAAGAAGAAATCTTAAGTCCTTTTTCCTTTTTTTTTTTTTTTTTTTTTTCCTCATGAAAGAATATAAAACTCATTTAGTTTTGCTCTTCCTAAGAACAGATGTCACTGCTCTCTGTAGTTTAGGAGATGGTGGTGTTTTTTTAATACTAAATTAGTAACTGGAAAGGGAATAAAGCACTTTGAAAATGCTACTAAAGAGATGGAGGGTTGATCTTTTGAGACTGTTGATTTTATCTACAGAAAAGAAGGAAGATCATGCTCTCATCTTTTTTAAGTGAAGCTGTTAATCCTTGACCTTATGTAGTTTACAGCTACAGGTCTTCCTGGGTACCCTGATTCCTGAATATGCAGATGGCAGAAATTATCCTTGAAGACAGCACAATGACTTTTATTTATACATCTCTGTTGTTAACTGTTAAGCTTCTCTTTATCAGCTCTGTGCTTTGTCACTGTGTTCCTTCTGTTCAGCTGATGCCATTTCCTACACTCCTGTCAACTAAACGTGTGTGTTATCTATCTGTACAGTTTAGTGAAACAGAGAAAACTGTGTGATTCTTACCAGATCTCACATTCAGTTTGGATTTGTTCACCTTTTCCATAAGCAAGGCCCCCATATTCACATGGACACTCCTCAGCTGGAACACACCTTCCATCCAGATTCTCATACAGCCCATCAGCACAGACACAGCCTGACTCACACTTAGTGGGTATCTGGCAAAGAGCAACAGATTGCAGGAGGAAAAGAGGCATGAGATGCATTTTAACTTGTATGCAAATGGTGTTGAGAGTGAGTCTGTGCTAAATTGTAGTTTTGACTTGAAGTCAATTTTGTGATTTTCCTTGTACCATGATACCAGTCAATTCAGCTCATCTCACTGAAGTGTCACCTGTTGTGTGAGATACTAAATATACCTGAGGACTATGAAAAATTTATCCTTCATAGGATAAATTCACAGAATCACAGAATGATAGGGGCTGAAAGGCACCTCTGAAGATCATCTAGTCCAACCCTGCCACCAAGGCAGGCTCACCTAGAAAAGGTCACACAGGATCACATCCAGGCAGGTTTTGAATGTCAGGGATGGAGAGTCTACCACTTCTCTGGGCAGCCTGGACCAGAGGTCTGCCACCCTCAAAGTAAAGAAGTTCCTCCTCATGTTTAGATGGAACTTCCTATATTGAGGCTTCTGTCTGTTAAAGTTTCTTTATATCAAGGAAGCATATTACAATTCTTCTAATTAGTCTGTCTGATTAATAAAAAGGCACAAGAAAACCCTATCAGGGCAGACCAAAAGTCCACCTAGCCTAGGTCTCCTGTGACCATCATCAACAGATAGTTGGGAAAGAATAGAGCAGAAACATAAACCATATGTTCTATCAGTTTCCAGCTCATGCAGCTCCTGGAGAACCTGAGCCAGAGGCAATAGCATGTAGTTAAGAATCCTGGATGGATTTTTATTCTACTCATTTAATAGAATTTAATTAATTAATGCAATTTAATTCCTTTAATGACTTCTTTACTATATTTAAATTTTTAGGGTCCACAGTTTGCAGAAGGAAGCTTGATATTTAACTCTATGATGAAGAAATATCTCCTTTCATTTGACTAGAAGGAATGTAGTCACATTCTAAGCAACAGCTGGAACATTCTGTCTCCCTCGAGGATAAATACCCCAGAGCTGTGAAACTCACACATTCAATTCCAGTAGCCAGCATCTGACAGGTCGGGGCACACGCAGCTCCATACTTGTTTTCTAAATCGTCAGAACATGATATGTATTTCTTAGGAGCTTTGCAGCTTTCTAGGGAAAAGGAAGAAACCCAAACATTGGAAAGACTGTGAAGTAGCAATTTCATGACACAGGGGAATAGAGTAAGTGAACAAATAAATAATAAATAAATAGAATAAATAAACCATACCTGCAGGATCTAGAAGCTTGCCTGTGCAACTTAGCCTGCCATT
>JANIJG010001313.1:0-28483 GCA_024611175.1 Megaceryle torquata | reverse complement strand
CCACTAGTTACAGGCCTCCAACCAGACTCCATCCCATTGACCACAGTTCTCTGGCTTCTTTCCTTCAACCAGTTCCCGATCCACCTCACTACCTGATCACACGTCAGCAAGTTATTGTACGGTTCCAGCTGCCGGTTGTGCCCGTGCAGTGCACTGGGAAGTTGAATGCTGGGGAGGTAGGACAAAGAAACACACCTAGGATGTGCTACACCATGGAGCTAGCACCACAGAGTACAGAAACAGTTCCAAGAGCCAAGATTTACCCGTTTGCCCAGAAAGCTAGGGCAGACTTTTCAGGGGTAGTCTCTGATGGTACCTACCTCATTTTTGGGGTGCTTGGCAAGAGAGGAGATCCTTTCTATACATTACACTGTGCATCATTCAGCCTGTAATGTGAGCCTGGGCCGACAGGTCGTCTGTATGCGCATTTCCAGTTTGAAGGTGACCACCTTTGGTCAAATGAATGCCAGCTCCTGTGTCTGAATGTCAGAATTCTTAAGTATTTATGGATATCATTTAAACCAAGCGAAGCTACCGTTCCAATTACAGTATTTAATAATGCAGTACTGCTGATCTTATCTTTTTGTCACTGCATTCCCTGTCAGTACAACAGGAAGGTGCTTCCTTCATGGTCATACTGTGAAGACAGAATAATAAATATTTGGGAAGCACTAAGACACTGTAGCATTCAAGTTCCATAAAACAAAGCTAAGAAAATAACCTTTCTTTTTCAGGCTAGGGATTTACTATGGGGAAGTAAATAAGGCCATATATTGAACAGTGAGGATTAGGCAAAGTAAGCCTCAAAATCCTTCCTGTATACTCAGTGAGGCAAGAAAAAGACAGTTCCCACATCTTTTGTAAATGAAGAGACAACATAACACAAGAAAATCATGCAATTGAAGACAACAGTGTAATAGATGCAATTGAAGCTACATTTAGATTTAGCAAAAAACTTGGATGCTTGTAAACATTCCATTTGCTATCCTATCCAAAACTTCCATGTTGTACATATGCAAGTTTTCAACATGATATCTACGTACATTTTGCAAACCCTGCTTCTTTCCAGTTCTCAGCACTGAGAAATTTCTTCTTTCATAGGTGCCATCCTTTGTTTATGCATAACAGATGCCCAGGTAACAGCTCATTTTAAATAAAGGGAGGCTTAAAGGAGAATTGCAGCAAACTGGTTATTAAAAATTGTGTCAGAGCTAGATGCCTGCCCAGCTGCCTTTTCTTTCTTTTTCCTTGGAAAGCCCCAGAATATTTTCCTACCATGAAATCAGCAAAGTGATGAAATCCTTGGAAGTAGCACACATCCTTTATCCGTTATGCAAAAAGGCTTTATATTCTTATTTGTGAGTCTACACCAGGCACCCTCTGTATGTGTTTATTCCCTGATGGCTAAAATACTAGTTCACAAGAATTGTAAATCCTGTTCTCTTCGTTCAAAAATCTAGTATCACTTTCTTCCCGGCGTGTTTCCCAGTCACTTCAGGATTTCAATCATGTGAATCCTTCAACTATATTTCACTAAAAATAGTTATGTCAGATAACTTCCTGCTAGTGATCCCTTCTAATATTTCTCAGTTATTACTGTCTTCTCACAGTGTATGCACACTTAACTTTTTTTGTTCTTTATATATCCAGTGTATCTGCTTGTCACAGAGTACCTAATTTGTGAATTTCATGTCTAAGTATCTGTACCAGTGTGACTCCCTTGACAACTTTTTCTTCATCTGTGAGTTAAATACCTTCAGAGCATGGATAAGCTCAAGAAGCCCAGAAAACTGATTTTTCCCTTACAACCAAGAAAGAAATTGCATCTGCTGCAAGTCCACTCCCACTCTGGGATATGGTCTGATGCTACATCATGACCCAGCAATGTGGCCATGTGGCCAAGAAGGCCAATGGTATCCTGGGGTGCATTAAGAAGAGTGTGGCCAGCAGGTCAAGGGAGGTTCTCCTCCTGCTCTGCTCTGGTAAGGCCACATCTGGAGTCCTGTGCCCAGTTCTGGGCTCCCCACTTAAAAAGGGACAAGGAACTACTGGAGAGAGACCAGTGGGGGGCTACAAGAATTAAGGCATTGGAACACCCCTCTTACAATGAAGGGCTGAAAGACCTGGTTGAAGCTGTTTAGCCTGGAGAAGACTGAGAGGGTATCTTATCAATGCTTATCAATATTTCAAGGGTAAGTGACAAGAGAATGGGGCCAGTCTCTTTTCAGTGGTGCCAAGCAACAGCACAAGGGGCAACAATCACAAACTGGAACACAGGCAGTTCCATCTGAACATAAGGGAAAACTTCTTTACTTTGAGGGTAACAGAGCCCTGGAACAGGTTGCCCAGAGAGGTTGTGGATTCTTCTTTTCTGGAGATATTCAAAACCCACCTGGATGCCATACTGTCCAACCTAATCTAGGTGAACCTGCTTTAGCAGGGGGGTTGGACTAGATGAGCTCCGAGGTCACTTCCAGCCCCTACCAGTCTGTGATTCTGTCATACATGAAACATGTCATGCTACCCCTAAGGCCAGTGACTCGCTTTCTGCATCTTCCATCTTCTTTCTTATTGCTTTTGGAGTTAGACATCACTGAGAAGGTCCTGCCCTGTTTTTTTTTCTCCAACCCCCTTTAGAGAACCTGAAAACCTCTAAATGTATGTCATCTACAGCCACATAATTTCTGTCAGTGCTGACTAGGACTGGTCTAAACAGGCTTTGTCTATTAACCTAAATGTCAGTGAGTAATGGATTTAAAAAAAAAAAAAAAAGAAAAAATATTTAGAACTGTTGATATAGGCAGAGCCATTTTATCACTGCATATACATACATAGCTGTTTTCCTCTGTAAATGAGAAGTGGAAGAATATGGCAATGCTCTAATTCAAGCCCAGCTACAGCTGTTGAACTGCTAGCACCCTGACAGAACATGGGAACTCCACTATCCCTCTGTCTTTTCCATCTACCTCAGCTAACTTGCTAACACAGTCAAAGTTCTGTCTTTGTTATGAGCCCATACAGCATTCTCTAACACTGCCAAAACACCCAAAGTTGCAAGCACATGTACACAACTGCATGATCCTAACTCTACAGTTAATCTACACATCTTGATTGCTACCCCTTTGTATCAGGGTATCAGTAGAAAGCTCACCTTCAAATTAATCTCCCCATCTAAAGGCTTCAAGAGAGCCAAATGAAATTAAAAGAACATGATATTTTGAATTACCAACCCAGCAGTATCACTGTGTAACTGCCCATGTTTTCAAACATACAGAATAGGAGCACAATCCCATCAGTCCCAGTGTTACCTACCAACATGAATTTCCCCTTTCAGTAAATCCTATCACCACCTATAAATGCAAAAAGAATTGAACACAGTTTTGAGGCTTAGTTTCAGCAGAGCTAGCAAGAAATACTGCTTCCAAATCATGTTGATCGATGTGTATACAATGATGGCTGTTGTTCCTGGGTGTTTGTGCAAGCTCTACATCCTCCATCATAATGGTTCAGTCAAGACTGCACATAGAGAGCTTTTAAGGTTTACTTCTTAGAAGGAAGGTTAATATACTGCCTTCTGTTGAAGTGAAAATCCAGGAAGTTCTAGCCCCTGTCAAAGACCCACAATGTTTAAATGAAGGGAGAATAAAGGAAGGAATAAAGTCCAGTTGGTAGACAGATTTCTTCATCTCTATCCTAGAATTTTATATGATGTACTGTGCACTGGGACAGCACCTTCTTAGGACATTTTGGTCAGTGGATCTCTCTATATTTAAAAAAAAAAGTCCTTTCTCATTTTGAACAGTGGTGGTACAAAATGGAAGAACCACCCTTGAGATTTCCCAGTTTGCACTGCCAGTATCAGATTATTTTATGATAAGGTTGTCAATAAGCTTGAGTTGCAAGTTTTTGTTTTTATGGGTGCTTCACATGGCTAGTGGCCAAAGAATGACACAGCTCTAAGTATAAGAGAAAGATGAATACTAAGAAAGGGGGACCTACTAGCTCTCGATTTGGACCATATGGAAAAAGTTCTTCTCTCTTTTTCAGAGAGGCCTAAGAGGCCAAAACCAGATGAAATACTTATTTGTGACTGAAGTCCTCCAATTTTTCCATTTCTGTGAGGCATTCAGCCCAAAGTCCATCCTTTAGCAGGTGGCCTTGACCAACCGCAAAAAGAAATTTGAAGATATGCATTGACTCAGACACTTGATGGAGTCCTTCACCCTCCAAACCTGAAGCCAGATACTAATACAATTCCAGTGAGCTGAAAAGAGAAAAAGGCTATCAAGGAGAAAAAAAATAAAAATGGTAAGTAGGTGGACTAAAAGGCCAACATAAGGGGAGCCAGCTAGTGACACTGCTATGTTCAGTGTTTACTTCTGAACTCAACATAACTATGTCTGCCTGGCAAATATTCAACCTAGGCTAGCAGGGTTGCTAGTATATGAGAAAACAGCTCAGCTGCATGTAACTGGAAGCCACAAACATCGATACTTCCCTCTAAACAAGTGCAGAGTGGGAAGATGCATGGAAAATAATTTCCAATTACTAAGTTTTACATGCATACCACCACTTGATGATGAAATCTTGAAGTCCCAAAACTAAGAAAATCTCATTGAATACGAAGGTCAATAAAAGTTTTGTCTGTGATTTTAATAGCTGGGCTCTTATTAACTCATGGAATTCAATCAACCGTCAAGAAGGCAAAGCAGAAGTGAGTAGAAAATCCTGGCTGTGCTGCTGGAGCTCTCACCGTTCTCTCATGAAGCCACCTAGTTTTCATTTGTGGCTCCACAAAGTGCACAGCACTGCTGCTAACAGGGGAACAGAAGCATTAACTGAGTTCAGGAAAGGGAACTTGAGAGACCATAAAATAAAGTTGTCTTTTCTGAAATGCTGCAGGGATCAGAAGCTAAGAGATGAGAGAAATTATTAAAAGAAAACCACTGATCATAAGGAAATAAAAATAAAATTGTAGAAACAGATCCCAGTCTACCAAATCACAAAATATTTTATTAATTCTAACATCAATTTTATCAGTCCAGCCCACAGAGACAAAACTTTAAAGGTGCTCACAAAAACATTCCATCTACATGGGTTTAGAAAGACCTTGGAAGAACCTACATATGCATCTCATACAGGCAGAAACCCTCCCCTCACCCCCTACTCATATAAATAGGTATGCCAAAATGGCATGTGCTTATGAGGATTCAAAGAAAAAGCTGTACATTTTTTATAGACAACACAAAAAAAAAAAGGGCAAATAACAAAATACACCTGAAGCTAATCAAAACAGATGCCTCGGAAGACAGAAGTCTTCTGAGGGAACAAAGATTGAAAATTTTGTGCTTCTACACATAAGCATAGCTTCAGCTGATAGAGAAAGAAACTTCCTGTGTGAGCTGAAGCTCTTTCAATCAACATTGTAATGATGATGGTCAATGACCAAATATGCTGCTATACACACTACTTGTCTGACTGGGTAAGGCAGATCCCACACACTGTGGCAGAAAACAATCCTGTACCTCTGCAAATTAAACCCCATGTTTTTACTGTGATTATAGGGGTTGACACAGAGAACTTACCAGAAAAGGGGTTCCTGGACAAACTGCAAGTTACATCTGAAAGACTTCCTTTTTTTTTTTTTTTTGCATTAGTATCAGATGCATATCACATCAATTAACTGCAAAACAATTTTTGTTTATATAATCATTTTTACATGAAATAGTTAAACATTTAGAATTTAATGAAAGATGTGATTTATTAGATTAATTTAATTGTAATTTTGAAACTTGTCAAAAGAATTATTGCTAGGTCTGATCTTGCAAGTTTTATGCATGTTGAAAATCCACATAATGTTACAGTAAGTTGTGCAATCTAGGACACAGCCACATAGATAGATCCATGTGAATCTAAACAGCTTTTCCCAGAGCATCAACTTTAAATATTTTTCCACTTATTTCTTTAAGAAATATGAGAAAAATCCCCCTTTTACTCCAAAATCAGACTTAAGCATGATTAGGAACCCATCAAGTGTCATGAGCATCTAAAATTGTCGCAACATTTGTTTAGTATTGCCAAACATGTGCAATCTGTATGCATCTGGATTGTTATTTGTGCAAAAATATGCAGACCTACTCTGCTTTCCTGTGCAAGTCCACACTGTCTTCAGTGACGGGTTTGTGGTAGTCACTTAGGGCAGAATCCAGCCTACGTTTACCTTCTTGGTATGTAAAAGACAAGAATTATTAACTACTATTTGTTAAAAAGCCCAACTGCAGAATGTTTTATTAGAAAAATAAACATTTTAAGTTACTGGCAGAAAATATTAGTGCAATTGTTTTGACTGCCTTACTTTCACACAGTAGATTAAAAAAATGTATTGTCACTTGTGAAAAGAACCTAAGACACTTCAGAAGCAGTTATGTAGCTGCCGAATAAAGAAGAAAAAAAGAGGAGCAGATTCTATGGCATGATATAACCACTGCACTTACTCTGCATAGCTCTCAATGCCTCTAGTGCCTTTTAATGCTCCAGAAAACGAAATCTGAGGCTTGTAAACTAATTACTGTCCTTTCCATACAAAAATATATCACTTAAATGATTTTCAACAGGCAAACTGCTGACTAAAAAGAGCACATTTTCACATTCAACAATATCCTAGATGACATTTGGATCAACTTCTTTCTTTGAAGAACCATTTTTGGTAGTCCGAGTTGGTACATGGTCGTAACAATGGTGCTGGGTTACCATTGTAAGCATTTGACTCCGCTTGTACACACTTCTGGGTTTCTGGATGAAACAAGGTACCACCCTGCAAAAGACAGAAATAATTTCTGCTTTTCAAGTCTTAAAAATTAGAGGCATATCACTGTGTTTTAGAAGTAACGGAAGGTATTGGTAACAAATAAATATCACTCCTACCCTTCCCATGGGGCTATGCAGTGAAGCCAAAATGCCTAACTTGAGGATCTCTGAAACTTTATCAAAATATTCTGCTTTTAAACTTAGATTAATATTGCTTTAGAAAGATTTGTGGCTTGAAACCTAAGCCTGTTAAAGGATGTGCTAACTTCATCCATTTTCATTTTGTTACTGCACCAGAACAAGGGCAAAGAAAACCAAAGCTAGGTGAGTACAGGCATTACTCAAATTCACCAACTTATTGTATATTTTGTAAGTAAAATGCAAATCTTGTTAGTTAAGGGTTGATGTTGGGTATACTTTTAGAAAAAAAAATTCCCCCTCCCTTCAAAGAAAGAGGAAATTTCACTGTTTTTAATGAAAAAGGCAGAAATATCTAAGCGTGTCCCTTGCCTGCAGATGTGCATGGAGTCAGCTTGCTTTGCTGGAGGACAGCACAGCTGGCTCAGAAGTGTAAGGTTGACAGGCCTCCACAGTCAGATTCCCTAAAGAACACATTTTGATGCCTCAGATTCTCCTGTTATGGGAGTCTGAAGAACATTTAATCTCCAGTTCACATTGCTTGCTCCAATCTGGGCACACTGTCAACTAGAACAGCAAGCTGCAAAAAGGCAGCATAGCCAGCTATGGAGAACAGCCCTGCTCTGAGACCATTGCTTTGGCTCAGGTGACATTCCCACACATAACCATTTTCAAAGCCTCTGTCAGCTTCAAAACGAAAATGACAACACATTGTTTCTGAGCATAACCCCCACTCCTTTGGAAGTCTGCTCCATAAGGGACCATTGATTAGTTGTCTCAAACATTGCCCCAATAGGGGAAAAATATTTCGTGTAAAGAGACTGAGCAGGAGTTGCTTATTTCAACACTGCTGACCACAAAGACTATCTTTGGCACCTTCGAATGACTACCAGCCAGTCTGGAAACCCAATGGGAAATGGAGACTGACAATAGCAGCACGTTTTGGGCACACTAGATGGATTGTTCCCTCATTTTAACCTGAGAAGCAAATTTGTCTCTTGTTCCACTTTTATGAGGGAGCAAGCAACCCAGACACACCCATGCAAGCAAAGTGGATACAAATTTTAATATAATTTGGTCAGGATGCGTATGTTATTTTTCATTATATTATCTTGGGGACTTACCTATAAGAGTGAAGAGGGTACAATTCCACACACACACCCCAGAATCCATATGATCCCTTTGAGGATAATGAATTTGTTTTGTTGGCTTATTTTGGGGCACTTACTGTACTAGCTCTTGTAATTTTTCTGTTAATGTTACTCTGTCAGCCTTTCGATTGCTATTGAGGACAACCGCTTCCTTCTCCTAATCCACCAGAGCCAAGGGTAGAACCTCAAACATTAGTCTAAGAAATGTTCAGTAAAGTTAGTTGAATTTAGTATGTATAGTTAAAAGTTATGTGGTAAGAGTTTTATATGTTAAACGGTTAAGAACACTAAACCATTATGTAAGTTGATTTGTTCATTCTGAAAGATTGCTCACACTGATTTTCTTTTTTTTCTTCTTTTCTTTTATTTTCTCTCTCTCTTCTGCTCTGTTTTCACACCCTTTTTATATCTTCTGCTTACCACCATGAGAGACTGATATGTGATGTTTGAGCCATGGGGTGGATGCAAGGGACCACTGATGAGGTGTCTCAAACACCACCCCAATAGGGAAAAAATATTTTTTGTAAGGAGACTGAGCAGGGGGTGCTTATTTCAAAGGACTATCTTTGGCACCATCGGCTGACTACCACAGAAAATGCCACGAAAGGTTTGGTTAGGATTGGAAAGGATTGGTTAACGAATCCCTCCTACCCTCCCCCTTCCTCAAACTGCACATGAGCCTGGGATCCTCTCTTTTGGAGACCACCAGAAGACCTTAGTGACAATACTGGGCATGTGCATCAGCCAAAGGAGTGATGTAACGCGGGGGCAAGGCAATGCAAAGCATTGCCTGAAAGAAGAGGGGAGATGAACAATAAATGATGGATATGTGGACCAGAAGACAGTAGCTTCTCCCATAAGAGTCCAGACAAGGGGATGCTGTTGGAACATGAGGGTAGTATGCTAATCTATCCCCCTTCTTTCCAAGTTTGCTTTCTTCTTCTCTTCCCTTCTCTTTCACTAATTTGTAAGAGCACTAATAAAGTGTCTTTAGCTGCCAAGTGACATCTGACCTCAACTGTGTCTTAATTTCACCTCATAGGAGTCCTTGATCACACTGGGGACCAGATCAGACCGTAACATGCTCCTTCCATGGTCAGAAGTGTTGCACTAACTGCACCTCAAGCTGCAGACCTGATGCCCCCATGGTGCATGCTTGCTTACAGGCTTGCTGACAAATTAGCTGCTGAATGATTTCCACATTTCTGTCATGATAATTCAAGCTTTTGAATGGACTAATCAATATCTGCCTCACTCATTTCTGACTCAACGTCAGTAAGAGCTTAAATCTTGCCAGGCTGATGGGAAGGCTGTTCAAATCTTTTGATTATGCTACATCCATAAGGACAGCTTTTCCAGTGTCTGACTTCTCCACACAAAGTAAGAGAAATATGGCACTGACACCTCACCCATCACTTGCATTGAAAGATGGGGACCAGTGATTTTGATTTAATGCAATAGAAGAAGAGGAACTGGAGCAGAGCAGTACATTCAAATCATGCACAAGCAAAAAGTGATCATGAGAAAAAGATTTAAAATGATTTCTAAAGTTTCAGATGCTGAATGTTAATGGTTAGGAATGCAGTGGAAATAAATGAGTTTCAAAACTGTTTTCTCAATTACTTCCTGAAGTGACTTGGTGTCATTCCATATATGTAATTTTAGGAATTAATGTATATGAACTTGAAAAAATTTGTTAAGTCAGCATTAAGTATGAAACACCATTTATAAAGTCAGCCTTTTAAATATTTTGCTTTACTCATCTGGACTAGGTTTTTCATATTTTTCTTTAGAATTTACTCTGCCACCTATCACTGGTGGTAGTATTTAAGCATGAAATTTGTCAACCATGGAGCTGGTTGAGTTCGGATGCATTATGCAGATACATTATGTAAATATACCATTTTGATATATTATGTGACCTTTTCCCTCAGTCAAATAAGAACACTCCAGAACCAGACCAAGGCAGTCATTTTTCAACCAATTTTCTCTCAGGCATCCAGAAACTCCTTCAAAGATTAAAAACTCCCTCTGGGAGTAGGCATTAAGGTTAAAGAAGAGAGGTGCAGATTTGCTGAGTCCCCACAGCCAGTAAGATATGTCCCGTGTAGGGGCAGGAGTAGGGCAAAAGGTAATTTCTGATGGTGTGTCAAATCACCCCCCTACGCATTACACTGCAGAAAATCTCTGAAGCACTTCTGGTGTTCACAGACAGGGTCACGAGGGATAAAGGATGGTTTGCAGAGGAGAAACAGCAGCTGCTCAAAAGCAGGGAAGAGTGTAAAGTAGTGGTGGTATGTGAAGTGTCAGGAATATATGGTGGTATAAATACTGAGAACTAAAAGAAGTCAATGAAAGGAGAGCAGAAGTAGGCCAGCCATGAGACTGGATGGGGAAGAGGCATATAGAGATATCTGAGTTTTCAGAAGACAGTAGGGATGAGATGTGAGAGAGAACTGAGCAGCCCACAAAAGCACTAGATATCGACACCTCTGCCAACCTTCCTGACTCCTCTGAGGTGAAGAAGGGCACTTTCCTTCCTCTCATCTTCCTGTTCTTTAAGACTGACATACTCGTCACCTGTGCACTGCTGATACCCTGGTTCTGAGTTCAGATACTACAAACCAAGTGTCCTGGTTTGAGTGAGAACGGAACTGGTTCTGGTTCAGTGATTTTTTTGAAGTCAGCAGCCTGTTTTCACAGACAGTGTCTGTTTCCAGCAATGATAACACCCCATCGTTAGAGTTACTACCAAGGATTGGTGTGCAGACGAAAGCCACTGCTGGATCTTGTGCATCACACTGGGGGTGCAGAAAGTGAAAGGCTGCACCTGCAGGGAGAAGCGGACAGGGCAGGTGACCCCAGACTGACCTATGAGGTATTCCAGCCCATATACGTCACGTTTGGTATAAAGCAGAGGGATCTGGAGAGTCTATAGCTCTCTCTAAGGGCTCCCGGGCTTTCCTCCCCTCTTGGACCGCTTTGCTTGGCTTGTCTCAGTTCCTCTTTTGGTTCCTTCCTTGGAGCATCCAAGGAGGACTCTGTCCATTCTGCCTTCGATCCCAGTCGGTGTGTTCCTGAATCCAGTACCAGAATCCAGCTCCTGAACACAGCTCCCATCTGCTGCGGGGCCCAGTCTGGGACCCCCAGTGCCTACTCCACAGCATCAGTGGTGATGGTGATGCAATTACCAGCAGGGGGGTTGGGTTCCATACTGGTTCTGCATATATTTGTACATATTCTATTTTTATTATTCTTATTTTCATTCTCATTAAGCTGTTGTAGTTTCCTTTTCTAATCACTAAGTCTCTTTCCCTTATTCCCTTTCTCTTTCCCTTTGGGGAAGGAGAGGAGTTAACAGAGAGTGTCTGTTATTGGTCTAAGGGGCTGCCCTGACCCTAAACCGTGACACACTGGCATATACCATTCCCATTCTGAACCTACTTTCCAAATATTACTGAACCAGATGTTCACTAATAAAAAAGGTAAGTGGTTCTTCATCAGATTATATTGACTAGTCACAAACATGACAAGAGAAACAGCTAAACTGTGGAAGATGTAATATTATGTTACATAAAATTTTTACCCCTAGGTTACCATTAAGAAGAATGCATAATCAGCTTTTCTACTCAAATAATTAATGTTGGTTAGGAGAACTGTTTAAAATACTGTAAAAAGAAACCATGAGTAATGCTTTTTAAGATATTATATGCTTATTGCAATATTTCACCATATAATTCAAGCACCATTTGCCTTGCAAATCAGTGATTCAAGTTAATAAGTGTCACCCAAAGGGCATAGCCTTGTAGTAAGGAAGTCACCAGATATAAGAGCTGTTCAACTTGGAGAAGAGAAGGCTCAGAGGGAATCTTATTCATGTATATAAATGCCTGAAGGGACAGTGCAAAGAAGATGGAGCCAGGCTCTTTTCAGTGGTGCTCAAGGACAGAACAAGAGCAAATGGGTACAAAATGAAACACAGCAGGAGCTGTATGAACCTCAGGAAACACTTTTAGCTATGTGGGTGACCAAGAACTGGCACAGGTTGCACACAGACTCGTGGTCTCCATCCTTGGAGATATTCAAGAGCTGTCTGGGCATGGTTATGGACAAATAGCTCTAGGTGGCCCCTTCTTGAGAGGTCCCTTCCAAACTCAATTATTCTGTGATATCAACTAGACAGACGGAAAACTTGCACATAACATGGCATTGGTGTCACAGTAGCAAAAGCAAGCATCTTGTACTAACCATAGGGAGTTGATGACAATATGTAACCATCAAAATATTTGAAGACATTCTCCAAACTATAAAGCATCATTTCTGTATGACAGTTACTTCTGTAGATTTCCAGGGCATTATGTTCATTCATTTCAATAACATATGGGTCATAAATTAATCAAGTTTCTGCAGACAGACACCATATTAACAAGAATGGTAATTACTACAGTACTTTATGTACTATTGACGTTCCAAAAGTATATAATTTAACTATGATTTTTTATAATAGTACCAGTCTCTGACAATGTTTTTGTCTGGCATTGCTTTAATTACAGTGTCTAACCCTGGTAGTTTATCTGATGGAACCAGCAATAACCTGGAACTAAGTTTTCTACTTAGATTTTCATGAGATGTCTCTACTCTCATCAGTGCAGTGACATACTGTCAGCACTGTGACTGATGGTCATACTATGGAATTATGAGTGTCCTATTGCTCTGTCACCTTCTTTACAAAATGTACCAGACAGCAGAATTTGCCCAGTTGCTCACCACCCATATATAATGTTTGATATATAGCACCTAAATAATAATGATCCTCTGAAGACATCTTTCTTGTCACTGAGACACTAGAAAGGAAAACATTCCAACATTACCAGTCCAGGAATGTGAACGGGTAGACATATAATGCTCTAATGATGTGTTTCTGATAATGAGTTCTCCTTCTCTGAAAATCAATGAAGGCAATACTGAAACATGCTATAGAAAAGTTTTCTCAAAGCTTCATTCATGGAGGCCCATTTTATGGGTGGGACAGTGTGCCAAAGAGTAATGCAACATTCACCTGTAATTTCATCCTGTTATGGGGTTTTTTTCTGTATCATCCCTCAAGGCTTCCCAGACTGCAGTATGGGGATGCTTAATAGTTAGTATTACTTAATGCTTTCACTGAATCTCATTTTCCTGTAAGGTGTTACTGTTGGGGTTTTTCTTAGGAATTACCCTGATATTATTTCCTATTTTCATTGAGAAAAGTAGAGACAGCCCTAATTCAAGGGTCATTTTCAGAAACTATATAATAATGTTTATTTATGTAAGAGAAACACCAAAATACAGGTTGGTGGCAGAACTGTTGACCAGGGAATAAAATGGAGTATCTCTTTTGCCACTGTTTTATTTACAATGGGTATTATCTCATTGCTTTTTGTTAATATACATTCATGGTTTTCTCCTCTTTTACTTAAACTAAGACTGCCTTGCACAATGCACAAAGTTAAAATAATGATGGTTTTGTCCTACATAAGCTCAGAGAGAATATTTCTCTTCCTAAATAAAGATGTCAATAGCTTTGAGCTTAAAGGTTTAAAGACAGCAGTACTTTTATCATCCATGAAGTAGTCAATAATAATGGTGTAGCTATTGAAATGTTTAACACATATGAGAGAAGACAGAGAATGGTAACCTAATGAAAACTTCCCTAGTACAGTCCATTTCTCACCTTAAATTAACAAAATCTCCTCTTTCAGAAAAGCAGCAAGGCTTCGGGGATTCAACATAGCTCTTGGCTATTCTGTGCTCTTGGCTCATCATAGCTCTTGGCTATAACTGTGTCCACATTCAGTCTCTGGAGTCTCTGCACCCTCCAGTGTCATGACTCAATTGAAGCCAGTGGTATCAGTTCTGCCTGTTAACCACAAGAGTTCCCTTAACAGAAATGTGTGTGGAAACATCGGTAGGAATGGAAAAATCATTAAAGTTTTGTCCCTTTCTTTCACATCATCATTATAAGGCTAATTGTGGTACATTTTGTACTATTTATTCATATCCCATTCTCTGCATTGCTCACAAGCAAGCTCCTCCTATAATGAAGATGAAAAATGAGATGTGTTCCTAGAAATTCCAAGATGAAAGAGGCTGATAGATAAAGATGAAAGTTTATTTAATTCCCAGTGTTAACTCATTGTAATATACTATTTGAGGTCAATTCCCTTTCCTAGAACATGGAGGGCATGTTCCACAGTTAGGAACCTTTTACAGCCAAGTTTTCACAGGCTCTCCACTTTTAAGGATGAACTGCAAGCTTAAGAACTTGCTATCCACAGCTGCGATCAGAATAAAAGCAAACTTTCCAGTGGCTAGGTACCAGTCCCCTTTGATAGTGGCCCTATGGTATATTTTTTCCTAAGGCCTCATTTGATAAAAGATCTGAGCCTTCCTTAGGCAAGTTTGTTAAATGGAAGCCAAAGAAGAAAACCTACAATGAAGGGACTGAAAATATTTTCAGGAATGGGAATGAGGTCCATTTTACTGAAACATGTGCCTCCACCCTCTAGGTCAGAGAGAAGTGTTTGCCATGGACATGGCAATGATTTTAACATATCTATGCATTTTCAGGCATAGATACCATTTTCAGTGGGTTTGCTCTGCAGTTGTCTTGTCCTCCTTCCCTACAGTGCTAATGTAAGATGTGTTTTTCAGGAAAATATATGTGTCCAGATTTATGGAGCTTAAATTATAACTGTGAATCAAAGAGGACATTCTAATTGCATTGTGGCTGGGTATCAGGCTCTGTGTGTGCACCCAGGACTTCAAATGTCAGTTCTGTGCATGAGTCAGGAATTGCCAGGCTTGGGCAAATACAACTGAGACCCTGCACTGATTTGAGCCAGTGGACTGACAGTTTTCCAAGCTGGCTGTTTTTTAACAAACATACTGTTCATGAGTGTCTGTGCAACAAGTATATCCAGCTGATCAGATACTCAGGAATCAAGAAGGAACATTTCTTAATTAGGGTGAAAATTGCTAATGGGCTGTATTCTCTTCCCTGCCCCACCTTCCTGCACAGCAGAAAGGTATTTAGATTAGTGAACATGTATGTATTAGTATTTTCAACCAGTATGGTTTTTTCTCAAATTACTGCTATATGCTGTACAGAAAACAACTATTTCTCAGATGAAGACTGGCTGGAGTATTGCTGAGAGATCTCTCTGACTATCCAGGAAGACCTCAAAGCATCACATGGAGGTGACCTTTTAATTTACCAGAAGGAAAGAGGACAATTAAGAGACCCATCACAATCACATGAACAGGTTGACTGACGAAATCCCAGCCCACTGCTTAAGGCCTGTGTTTATTGAAGAATTAAACTCTCTGTAAGACCAATGCAGACTCACATCCTTAAATGTAAACTGGGAAGTGTCAAGGTAGCACCAAGAACAGTTGTTTTTTGCTGAGGAACTGGAAAATGAGCTGGTCAGTTTGGGTACAAGAAACCCACAGCAAGAGTCTGTCCAAGAAGAAGCTGAGGACCTACTTGAAAGAAGAGTCTGAAGATATCATTTCTTTAAAAGATCATTCCATCAAAGCAATACTAAGTGAAAAATGAGAACTAAATCAATATGTGATGCAAAGCAAAGCCAGTAACAGATTTACACATTCAGTCCAGAAGGCGTAGTTGATAAAAGGCTGTTTGACAAGTCAACTCTATCACCAGATTGACTACATAATCAATGGAGAAATAACATTCTGAAATAACCATTAACCAGAAGGGGTTAAAAGGTTCTCCAGACTGGTATGCCTTCCTAGGTGCAACTAAAGCTGTGTTTGTAACATTATTAAGGCACTAACCTATGCAGAGAAAAGGTCTCACAATAGATCCTCATTTATATCACCCTCCACTGTGCCAGGAGCTATTACATGTTGCACCTCTTTAATAGGTGTTGTAATCACATAAATCCTCACTTTTTTTCCCTAAAACTCTAAAGGGCACATATATAATTACCTATAGTGAACCTATAATGAACTTATAATGAAACAGCTTTCTTTAAAAAACACATTTCAGTTTCTAATAAACCATTTTTTCTTATGAAATTCTTGAGTAGGAACTTCACCCTTTACTACTTACACATCATTTTGCATCATGTGAGATGCTGCTACTGTTTATTAGACACGAATTGACCTTGGGATAACAAGCACCTCAGAAATAATTTCAGTGAATGAAATTATGTTTAGCAATATGTGAAAGACCTACACAGTTCTGATGAGAGAGAGTATACAGCTTAATAGAGGTCCAGGTTTGGGGAATTGCATTAACGCTTGCATCAGCCTAAATGATTCTACAGTAACCATTTCACTTTGACACAGATTGCGGATTTATGCCCTGTGTAGCAAAGAGCCAGTCTTATCACAGCTCATCCACTATCAAGTGTTTGGAAAAGATAAGAATTCATTTGCATTTTTAATGACGGTTCAATGTCTTGACTTCTTTGCAAATGCTACACTGACAAATATAAATTATAGCTGCAAACATTCACTTCCTCTAGGCTTACTACATCTATTCTGGGAATATATTTCTTCAAGAAAGAGCAAGTGCTTGTATGGCACCAATCGACACAGGTGAGTAATTATACAGTATTTATAGTTATATGAATTATTCGAGGGAGTATTTTAACATATCCTACAAGTTCCTGGGTCATAGGATTACAAGCTTTATTTGCATTCCAAGATCAATAAGTGGTCACGTGTGATCCTCATGAAATTCAATGAGGACAAGTGCAAGATCCTGGGTCAGGGTAACCACCAGTATCAATACAGGCTGGGTGATGATGTGATTGAGAGCAGTCCTGAGAGAACGACTTGGGGATGCTGGTGGATGAGAAGCTGAACATGAGCCAGCACTGTGTACTTGCAGTCCAAAAAGCCAACCATATCCTGAGCTGTATCCAAAGAAGTGTGGCTAGCAGGTCAAGGGAGGTGATTCTTCTGCTCTGCTCTGCTCTGCTCTGCTCTGCTCTGCTCTGGTGAGACACAGCTCAAGCCCTCAGCACAGGAAAGACATGGACCTGGTGGAGTGGGTCCAGAGGAGGGCCACAAAAATGATCAGAGGGCTGGAACCACTCTCCTATGAAGAAAGGCTGAGAGAGCTGGGGTTGTTCAGCCTGCAAAAAAGGCAGCTTCGAGGAAGCCTTATTGAAGCCTCTCAGTAAATAAAGGAAGCTTATAAGGGAGACAGACATTTTAGCAGGGCCTGTTGTGATATGAAAAGAGGTAATGGTTTTAAACTAAAAGAGGGTAGACTCAACCAGCTATAAGGAAGAAATTTTTTACAGTGAGGGTGGTGAAACACCGGCCCAGGTTGCCCAGCAAGGTGGCTGATGCACCATCCCTGGAAACATTCAAGGTCAGGTTGGATGGAGCTCTGAGCAACCTGATCTTGTTAATGATGTCCCTGTTCACTGCAGGGGGCTGGGACTAGATGGCCTTTAAAGGTCCCTTCAACCCAAACCATGATTCTATGATAATGAAAACCAACAGCTGGATGTGACTTGTGAAATTTAAGAAACTTTCACAAAATTGTGCCTGAAAATGCAGGCATAAGTCAGGATGTAGTATTTTATTACAGAACAAAACTTGCCTAAATATTACCTAATCTATTATTAAACACGATACTTCAAGCAGTAAAACAGTGCTATTTCACAAAGCTTTAGCTAAATGGAAAACTTGGTAATATCTAGTTAGAAAAATTAATGCATGTCCATCAAGAGGATAAAATCAAATATGTATTTGGTAGCCTGTGTATGTATATTTAGTATTTGCTAATAATTTTTTTTTTTTTTAAGCAAAAAACACATTTGTTTCCTTAGACTTCTACTGCTTAATTTCTAGGTTTTTTTTTTTTTTCCAGAAGTGAAATCTTTGTCTTCTATTTTATATCTTTTCCTCCTACCATATAATTTTACTTATCATACATTATTGTTTTATTTGAATCCTCAGACATCTGTATTTTACATTAAGAAATTCATATTTGTACAACTATTATTAACTGGTTTCTAATGAGAGAATCATCTGCATCTAAGATGATACATCAAATTCTCTAGCTTAGAAAGAGTCTTGAAGTAATTAGGCATGTAACTATTCTTTAAAACCAACAGAATCGATAACATTATCAAAATTCTTTGAAAATCTTTTTCAGAAGAGTAATTCCTTAATTTAAAAAAATATTTATTCATTTACCTTATGAACTTTGTATACGCAGTTTTGATTCTTGTTGACACTAGCCATAATCTTTTTCCCATATTTTTACATCTTTTTTTTTTTCTATTTACATCATAATATTTTCTTCGTGCTTCCCAATATTTCTGGATGTTTGCTCTCTGTTTCTGTTTCATTTAGGCACAAGGCACGACGGCAAGTGTGAATGCAACCTGTGCATGCAGCACATCTGCATGCCTGTGTGAGGCAGAGTATATGTTTATGCCTTTTAGGATAACTGAGAAAAGCATTTCTCTAGAGTGGTGCCCTCACCTCCACAGATAATGAAATCAAAACCTAAGTCTCTAATCTTCCACATCTTGTCAGCTCTGATTACACAGATATCTTATTGCTGTAGTGAAAAATGTTTCAGCCAAAGATAACCCTCCTCATTCTGAAAAGTAAGAAGAAAGCAAGCCAGGTGTTTACTCAGGCCCACACTGAACAACAGACTTGGAATTGCAGAACACAAGTTATGTTGCAAAGTTCATTCCAATGTGCAAAACCCAGAAAGCAAAACCAGGTGCTTTAAGCATTTTCTCCAGTCCTACATTGAGCCTCCACTACCTGTCTTTAGACATTTCTTCTGCTAGCTGTCCTATTCTTGTCTGCTTTTTAACACCAATGTACTTTTTTTAATTATTATTTATTTACTGAAGTGGAAAACTTTTTTATTGCTCGTTTTTGCATCCCTCCAGACTGATTTTTAAATAAGATGACAGACAATGTCCACAGTATGTGTCAGAATTTTTTATCTGTAAGGTAAACTATTCATGACACACTAGGGACCATGTAATCTTGATCTGAGTCACTGTGGCAATAACAGCGCCTTATTTTGGTGAAAGTATTTCAGTGAAACATTTGAACTATTTCAAAAATGCAATCAAAGAAGTCTCTATGTTTCCTGTCAATGTTTTGTGCATTTAGTAAAATATAGATGTAGTCATTCATGTCCGATTATCTGACTTGAAAGACAACAAAATTATGCACAGCTCTGCTGTCCCAGCACCCCTTCAGAGCAGTGAGGAAGGTTGCCTTCTTTCTGATGCAACCAGAATAGTTCTGCCAAAGCCTCCATGTCTACCACTTGGTTAACTATTAGGTCTAATTACCATTGGTACCTACACTTAAGGAGGCTTTTTTCATTAATAGAGTTTCCTCCCTTTGACCTCTGTGATGGAGCATTAGTAAGTCTGAAGTGGGTGAAACAAGGCATTAGTAACGTCCTTCAAGCATTTTTATTTTTTAAGCGGATTTTAGATAGCCAACCTTAAGACTGCAGTAGCACAACATTTGGCATTCAAATTGTACACAAGCACTAACTAAATATGTTGATAGAACAGGATAAAATTTGACATTTGGGAAAGTAGGAACAGCAATTAAATAAAATTTTTAGAAAAGCGTACAATTCTGAATTTAATAGAAAGAATAAATCATCTAGTGTATATTCTGATATTTAATTGCGTGCCCTGCAGCACAGCATCTGTGTACAAACTAGAATTTTACTAGAAAACAAGGAACAATTTTCAGTAAACACAAGCAGTTCGAAATATGAAAATCGCTTCTGGAGGAAGGAATTATACACATTCTGGAACCATTACAAAGCTGGTAGCAATGAATCTTCCCAAGTAGTTCTTAACAGTTGTCTAGACTGAGACAATTTCTATTTGGCACACCCAATAGAAGATGTATGGAAGAAAACTCACTTTCTCTCAGACAAACAGGAGTCATGAACATTGATTTAAGTTTCCAAGAATTTAAAATTCCTTGAAACAATTTAGTCATTTTTCTTGTCACAGTATCTTCCTCTATTCCCTGATATAATATTTTCAGTATTTCAGAATTTCAACTGAGATATAAAATAGATATCTACTGTTCACTTATGTTTCACTCATTTAGGTCCATTAGAAGAAGAGCAAAAACTTTAGTGAGATACTGATAAAACAACAGAAAGGAAAAATTAATGAAGTTACAGGATAATCAACACCTTCAACCACTTTCCTCAAATGGTCTTTACAGTGTTTGAAAATTTGAGATAACTTAAGAGAATATGTTGGATAACTGATTTTGTATGTTATTGGTGGGATGTCCTTCAGATATTCAAAAGAAACGTTTGTTTTGCTGCAAGGTGTGTTGTTCAAATAAAAATCCTGTCAGTCTGGGACTTCATGCTGAGCGCACACACATCAGCGAGGAAGATTTGATTAACTTATCCAGGATAGGGCTCCTACGGAGGTCAAGATAACTCCCTGTCTGATGGATTTACTTGAAGGCAGTAGACTCAATGGCCATCAACACATTTAATGTCAATATTTCAGTGTTTTGGAGCAGAGTTCTAAATTCATTGCTGTCATGCACAGCTATAACTTCAGCGAAATCCACAGACTGCCATGCAATTTTCAGTAGTGAATTTGTTACCCTGACAGACAGAGTGCCTGTTGAAACATGACTGAGTTTTGTTATGTCCACCATTAATGACATTTACAAGCCAGCAAAATCACAGAATGGGATTACACAGTAAATAACATCACAAAGCCTGAATATTGCTTATGGTGGTAGAACCTCTGTGTACAGGGAATAATGACAAAGTGAAGTCAAACAATCATGCATGAAATTTACTATAGCTAATTTCTCAGAAATATAAAGTTTTCCTTTTTCTCCTATTGAGAAACCCATCACTCCCATTGCAGTACATCCTCACACTTTACACTTCCTCTCTCTTGAGAACCTACAGTCAGAAAGTGTTCATTAATCAGTTTATTATCTCAGGAAACTGATTTTAAAAATCTTCATTCTTAAATCTATGGCAGTTCTGGAAGTCACTACTGGCAAATAAATTGGCTATTCTCATGAGTCATGTGGGCTGACGACCACTTGTCAGCTGTAGCCTCTAAAGTGATGACTGAAAAAGTTTCAACATTTGTTTGACTGTAATTGCAGGGTTAAACCAGGAAAATTCCAGTGCAGAAATGACACTCAAAGATGTGCTTAACTTGAAACAAATGCTATTAGCTTTTGTCTTGAATCAAGACCTTACTGTTTCTCTCCTGAATTACACAAAGGTTTAAAATCGGGTCCTTTTGTTGCATCTACCTTTCTGAAATGTTTCTTGTCAATCACTGGTTGTAAAAATAAAATGAACAGCAGTTAATCTTTAAAGAAAGAAAAGTTTGTTAAAACTTAAGGCATTCTCCATTGATATTTCTATTTCTCTTCTTCTTTGTGGAAGCACCTCAAGTTGTGTGATTTTGGAAGTTATTCAAACTCATTTTATAATACCACTGTCATGCTGAAACAAACATGCATTTTTAGTAAGCTTTATTTTTTTTTTCTGTTGCTACACTGTAGCCATTCTCAGCTTTTCTCCTGCTGACCCCCAATATATAATTGGAGTAGTCATCAATAAATATTACAGCTATTTGCCCAAACATGAAATACAGACATCCACTACTATCCCAACATTTGTTCTTTTGAAGTAGACATTTTTAATAAAATCTTTTTTTTTTTCTCTCAAGTCAGAAAAACTACAGACAAAACCCATAATTTACAACATGTGTAATTTCATTCTTTGCCATCTGTCAAACTTGTATTTAGGCAAAGGTATTTTCCTACCTAGCTGTCCAAGTTGATGACAATTACTACTTGCAAAGTTAAACAGATGGATACACAGACTTAAGGGGACAATAAATTAAAAATAAATAAATAAATAAATAAATTTGTCTTTTCCTCTGAAAGATGGTTCAGAATCTTGGTGTAAGATGATGACTCTAACTGATTTCCTGGATGTTTACAGTAGGTGGATGCTCAAAAAAAAAAAAAAAAACAAACCCAAAAACAACAAACTGCTGTTTCCAAAGAGCTTTGGACCTACTGCATGTTTGGAGTGCTTTTGAAAAGCTTTGTCCCTGCTGCATGTGTGTGGTATAGACTAGACTTCATGTACTGTGGATATCACGTGTGACCACCTCACTACAAATCGGCTCAGTCACTCAGGCCAAGGACAAAAAACAAGGAACAGCAGTATCATATGTCCACTGTTTCCCAAACAAATGCAAAATTCTTTTTAATCATGAAGTTAAAGAGGGTATGCAAACAAAGTGAAGGTAAAAGGTGTTACAAAAAGTGTAGCAAATTTAAATGTTTTGAGGCCATCATTCAAATACTTGGAGAAACATTTTTCTCTCCTTTGAATTGCACTGTGCCTTCACTTTTGCTTTAATTTCCATACTGTACTTCATTATCTTTAAAACTTACGTGAGTCTGTAACCTAATACAGGCGTAACAATGAGTATTTGAGAGACATTATCGTGGATAACCATTTGTTCAAAAAAGAGCCACATCAAATGTTTGTTGCACCTTTCCAAATTTGGTCTCTAAAGTGCAAACATTCAAATCAAGAAACTGTTCACCAATGGACTTTAATCTCTTCCAGAGAATGCTGTCACCTTAGAAAACAAAGTGGCTGTTTTTGAGAAAAAAAAAGACCTGCTTTGTAATAAAGCAGGACAAGGAGAGAAAACTGGGCAAAAGTGGCCTAGAAAATCAGGCTATTAAGTTCATAGCCCAAGGGCTTCAAAACTGATATTCACAGTGGAGAAAAGGTTAATTTCTTCTGTATATTTTGTACGTGTCCCATTTTTTCCAAGTCTAGTGTCCAAAATCACTTCACAAAATCTGAGCTCAAATTTTTAAAATATAATCAGTGTCTTCAGAGAGTAGACTGGTATCTTAGTTTATATTTGGCCACTTTGAAAGATCTAGTTATGGCATAAAATTTATATTTAATTGTTAATTAACAATATCAAATGGCCGTTACATCAAAAAAAAAACACAAACAAAAAACACAACAACTTTTTCTAGACTGAATTCCTATTTCTAGACTGAATTCAGATAGGTCTTGGATTTATCTTCAACTCAAGAAACCTTTTCTCTTATACCTTGTTTTTGAACAAGCTGAGATTATTTTCTCTTCAGCAAGGCACTGTAAGGTAAATGTAAAAAGAGGTCATCGATTTTTCCTCCGTTTTTATAGTGGACTCTTTTGTTCAACATTTTACATACATAATGCTTTACTTTAGGAAAGCAAATAAAAATATTTCTGGAAATTTCAAAGATACATTTTTAGACACATTATTCTTATAGTTTTCTACTTCACTCTGTTCCTTTCTTTGCCCATTCTTCTGTACTAGGTTCAGATGAAACTTCTTTTTACAGAAAATCAAGCCCATGCAATTCTACTTGTCCTCCTACTGTTGTCAAGGGTGCTAGCAACCTATGTAGCCCTGGAAATCTTACAGTTTAAATATCACTGAGTGAGAACCACAAAATAATTTGTGAAGAGATAAGAAAAATAAATGAGAAGTGTTTTCTTTAAACATTAGTCTAAATTAGGGCACAGAATCACTTAGTAGTTTGAATAGCTAAATAATTTATTGTTCATAATATATATCAAACTGATCAAAAGGTTCAATTGCTATCAGGATCTAAACATACAGGTTGTAAGTGAGAAGAGGAACAAAGAAAACATGCAGGGAGTCCAGGTGTACAGTGATGTTTTAAGAACAGATGCTTAAAATAAATACTGTGGTAAATATTAACTTTTTTCTTCAACAGTTTACTGGTGCTTAATTGCTTTTGATATGCAATAAAATGTAAATAGTATCATATATCAGAAAGCAAAAGAATCTTTTAAGCACTTTCTTTTAAATTCTGTTTTCCAAGAATTTGGGGAATGGAGGGTAGTGGCAAGGAACAGGATAGTAGAAATAATTTAGGATTAAAGGACTTGTACTGTGTTTCTTAAAAAGTCTATTCAAATATGTAGTTAGCAATAAGTAATAATTTTCTCTACATATTTAAGGATTTCTAAAGTTAAAAGAATATTGCCAGACTAGTAATTTGAAAATGTGTAAACAAAATGGAGGTACTAAGAGTCACTTTGTTCACAGGAAAACTGTAAACTAATAGGAGAAAAAATCCAACAGCCAAACTAAAAAGATAGGCAACTTAAAGTATTTCTTAAAATTATTTACTGGATACATATTTGACAAATGCATCTTATTCAACTTGTGAAGAAGTACAAAGAAATTCAAAATATAATGTCAGTGTCAGCCTTTTAGTTGAAAAACCCACCAAGCCCCAGTCCTGACAGCCATTCAGCTTCTGCCTGGTCTGGTGAGACAGTCACTCAGGCAGCCATTTAGTGCAGGGCACATGTTTGTACTTCCCCACACTAGAGAGTTGCTCTATCGCACGGACTGTTATCAGCAGATGTGTTGTAATACCATGGGGAGGGCAGCCACTAAGTAAAGGTGCCGGAGTTGCTTTGAGCCAGTGAGGAAAATCTCCCCTAATTCAGTGCTCAGAATTAAGGAGTTTTCATCTCCCATTTATTGTTTCCAGACAAGCACAGAAACTAGGGTAGCCTGCTCAAATGAAGAAATAGCAGCTTTATAAAGTGCCAGTTACCAGCAAACACATATCACGAGTAATATTAAAGTGCTTTTCTCTTTGTCTGGTGCTAACAGTAGGCCTTTAAATTCAAGAATAATTAAGGCTGCAGCCTGTTATTCTTAAGTCAAGGGCAGCTTTGTTTTGCCTCTGCTTGAACCGTGATTTAGCAATTGCTGGAAAGCGACAAGCAGCTGCACACTACGTAATTCAGCGGCTGTTGGGGCAAACTATCATCACGCACCTCTGAGAGACTTGAACTCCCAGAGGTGTGATCCAGGTTGGCCAGGTAGTGGGGCTGCAGCTGAAAGCTGGAGTCTGTGCCTCCCGACAAGACTCCCACAGATGCCATTGAAAGATGGTCCGTCTGGTGGGATAGGTGGCCAGGGTGGGATTTGAGGTGGGAAAAGAGAGGGAGTCAGAGGGACCCTGGAGCAACAGGGCATCAGGGTTGAATGGAGGGGAAATGCAGCAAGCCATGCCAGGGCAGGGTGGGAGTGGAAATGTTCCCAGTTCCCTACAACTCAAGGTCACTAGCTGGCATAAAGCAAGCCCAGGAGGACTAATTCACTGTACACAGTGGGAATCACTTTCATTTCTATGGCGTTTTTCCTAGTCACTTGGAGTTTTCTGTATTTAAAAGATAAGTATTCCAGCTCCGCCCCCTGCCTTTTCTGCATTTAAAAGCCTTTTTGGTCTTCTTTGGGGAGCTCATTTTAAGGAAGACTAGGTTCATTTATCTCACTTGAGATCTTGTCACAATCTCTTACAATGTACATCTTCTAAGGGCAAGACAACATTGTTAAAACCAAGTTCTAATGCATGTTTTTGAAAACAGCTACCACATAACTTTTGGCTTAATGCCTTTTCCTCTAGGAAGCTGCAAATGCAAAGATGAGGTGGTGGGTTTTTACAAAACAGAAGCTGGAGCACTGGGGTGGTATTATCTCATAGTAGGCATTACTTTATCCTGTATTTGCATTTCAGGTTCATAATCCTTGACAATAAACTAACAACTACTTCTATGAATCATTAGGGTGTCCTAACATTTTCAGATTTTGTAAATTTTTTCCAAAAATAATTGAGGCTGCATATCCCTTAACAACTCTTAAGCTTCTAAAACACCATTCTCCCAAATTCAAGTCAACAAAATATTCTGTATTAACTGTAATAATCCCGGAATTTTGCAGCATTGCTTGAATACACTCACTGTTTCAAAATAAAACTTTTCAAGTGTACCTGAGTGGAGCAGATAAAAAAATCCCACACACGCAGCAAAAATGTTTTAACTTGGCATGCAAATCATACACCACTCAGAACAAGTACCTAGACAACAGTTTTATGACTACAGATAGGTTTTCTTCATGCCTTGTTTTGCCTCAGGAAAAAAACAGTCCAACTTTTATTCCTGACAAATATGTATTAACCTAAGTATCAAAATAAATTGTACTATATAAATATCTTTATTTTTTTTCTTTACTATGAAATAACCTCTGTTTTTTCCTATTCAGTCCTTTCCAGTGTTTCATTAATATAGTCAGAAAAATAAATAAATAAACCCAAGGAAACAAAAATAACTGAGACACCCATTGTAGGTCTTCACCAAACATGTAGACAGTTTTGATTTAAAGGACTTTGTGCTTTTACTGAACTGCTTTGTGCTCTGTCATTGGTCTGTGCTGGTTTTTGCTGTTTCTCATTGCCTTTCTGCATGACAGAAGGGCTGCTGTTACAGTAAATAGATTCAAACAACTGCCAGAGTTCCTGTTCATCACAGAAGTTCAGCGTTGTCCCAAGACATTATCAGAATAATTGGAAATCTCTCATTAAGGTAATTATTTAATTGCAGAGAAACAAAAGCAGAGAAAATAAGGAAAAAAAAAAAAAAAAAAAAAAAAAGCCTTAATAGCAGCTGGTGCCTTTAGCTGGGGTGAATGCCAGAGAAACTTTGAGGCAGAAAAATGCCCCAGCAGTTCCCTGCAGACTCCCTGCTGAACGTCCCCATTATGTACAGAAAGCTTTGCACAGGCCTTACATAAAACACTGCCTTAATTTGAGTAATGAAATCCACAAAAACATGACACTAAATATCTATTCTTTTACAACCTGGAGGCAAGTCACACTTGTCAGCATGTACCAGACGAGATATCATTCCACCTCTGAAAGTCTGCCTCCTGAAGCATGCCCACAACCCCAGAAATCTTCAGGCAGGAGAGCCAAGAGCCCATTAGGGTAGATAAGCCTACTGCAGCAGGGAAAAACTACCCCATGCTTCCCAGCCGTAGAAACTGGAAGCCCTTCCCAAGGCTGCTGTACAGGAGGAATAGTGAGGAAGTGTGGCTGACCCACAGCAGTGCAAGGCATTGCAGTCAACTTGCTATGCTCTAAGTGCCCACAAGGCACTTCCTTGAAAAATCTTCCTGTAGAGCTTCACAAAATTTAACCCTATGGTGTTGGACTTGGAGGGCTAGTCCTAAAATATGAAGATGTAGGAAGCCTTCATTTATCCTTTTGGCATTTTGTTTCAGAGCACATGAATGGACGATGTCACTTATGCTAATCTTAAAGTCAGCATCTGTGCCAAATCTGGTAAATTCAATATTTGAGGTCTCATTAATGGATTACAGAAGATTTTTAGTTGGAGATATGTGGTATGTAAATAAGGAAAGGGGAGGAGTCCCTGTCCTAACCTGAGGTTTCATGGGCTGACTTGACCTCCATGAGTCAGGAAAGTGATTAACAGAGGTATCACACAGGGATCACCTGGCTCGCTTTCCACCATTCCCTACACACGGCTCCCCATGGCAGAAATGGGAGAGGTGGTCTGTGGATAGTGATTTTCTCTATGAAGAAAATATATCCCTTTGCTGATAAAAGCACATCCAGGGGCCTGAAGATCTTCAAAATACTTCTTTTAGATTTTCTCTGTGGAAGGAATAAGCTACTCTGCCTACAGGTACTTGAAAGAAAATGGCAGTCTCTGAAACAGTTTCATGTCTGCCTCACCACTAATTGACAAGTATGGTCTGCCTCTGAGATTGTACAGAGCAGAGATTAAATGTCACAGATCTGTTGATAAGCAGTATGGACAAGAAGGAATATACTCGTCCTATATGTTGTTTTAAACTTTTTAATAGTTCTTGTCCATTTCATGGGCTACAGAAGATATCCCAGTAGATTGCCTTTGGAGGTGTAGTATAAGGAATGTTCTTACTTGGTTAAACATCAGTAAAAAGCATGTATTTTCTAATCACCATCATCAGACCTTCCAGTGACTGTCAGGACTGAAACACATTCCAGGTGTTTTGAGGCAAAGGCCAGCTCTAAGATGTCTTGGCCAGCCTTGAGGAGCTTTTCAAGAGATAGCTGGAAGAATGTGAAATTCACTCTATGTGAAAATCAGGTTTGTGACCTCCTGAGGAACCTGAACATACATAAGCCTATGGGACCCAACAAGATACATCTGACTGTTCTGAGTGAACAGTCAGATGTAGTCTCCAAGCCACTCTCAATAACATTTGAGAAGTCATGGCAGTCAGGTGAAGTCCCTAGTGATTGGAAGAAGGGACATGTTACACCTATCATTAAAAAGGGTAAAAAGGAGGACCCTGGGACCTACCACCCTGTCAGCCTCACCTCTGTGCCTGGGAAGATCATGGAGCAGATTCTCCTAGAAGGCCTGGTCAGGCACA
>JANIJG010001311.1:108621-127361 GCA_024611175.1 Megaceryle torquata | reverse complement strand
CAGTTAGAAGAACTGAGCTGAAAAGTAAAATCACTGAACAGAATTAGTTCTGTTCTCACTCAAACCAGGACAACTGGGTAATAAAAAGTTGATCAATATTCATTGCTATACTTGTTTTATTTTGGAATCTATATGCCAGAATGAAAAAAACCAATCAAACAAAGCCACCACCATTAACACTGGCAGTTTGTTCACCCAGTAAAAATTGTGCAGTTGACCTCTCTGCATTATATCTCATTTGCAGATATCAAAGTATGAAAAAAAATGATAATTTTAATGTAATTAGTATTTTTAAGGGAAATAATATTTCAATAGTACTTTTTAAAGATAATTTAAAAAATAATGTCAAAATTTTAAATGAGGATAATTAATTTGAAATTCCTAGTGCAGTGTGGAAATGGCACACAGTTTTGTTCATTTCAGTAACAATAAAGCAGAACATGAGACTGGTGGGCAGTGTTGCAAGCACACAGGGGACAAATTCTGTCGCAGCGGAGGACACTGCTTTCTAGGATTGTCCACAGTGTGTGAGGCAAAGATGCACTGCTATCAGTAAATCCAGAATGAGGACTTCTGAACATCTTTAGGAAAAACAGTGCCTTAAGTTTTGTAATCTCAGAAAACTCTCAAGAATATTGTAAAATAGAAATGTTTGCATCAGGCATGAAATGAATGACTTTCTGATGCACCAAGCAGTGTCAGCCACTAATCATCAAATACTCACAGGTACTGCAGTACCCTCTGCTTTGTTGAAACAGAACTTTGGCACCAGGGTATGTGAAACATAAAATCAACCATTCATCAGAACAACTTGTTTCCCTAACTGAGTACTAAAAGGGGAAGTTTTAATGGAAAATGGGACTTCTGAAGGAAATCCTGCCGGGTATTCTAAAGGCTATGCTTTAATGAGCACTCAAGTAAGTTACCTTGGAGAGGAAAGCTAGCTTAGTAAAGAAGGCACAAAGGTGATAATTAAACAAGAAATCAATGTTAAGTATGTAAAAGGGATGGCATAACTGGGAATGAAAATGGAATCTACAAAATGTAAATGACTGTTAGAGAACATAAAGGTAATAAGAAATTATTAGTGGCCAGTAGAGCTTAAGACAATAAAAAGGTATTACCAATGTACTAGGAACAAAAGAACAACTAAATCAAGTATAGATTTCAGTCTTAAAAAAACAAAACAAAACAAAAACAGACAAAAACCCCAAACAAACAAAAAAACCACAAAACAACAACAACAAAAAAAACCACCAACCCCCCCAAAAAGCAGAACAGATGCAATGGCTGTAAATCAAAGCTTGAAAAATTCAATCACTAAAGGTGCTATGAGGGTGATTTCACATAGGAATAAATTCCTGGTGTAGGTAGGTGGTAAACTTGCCATTACTAGGAATTTAATCCAATTGGATACCCTTTAATCTGACTCTGGCAACAGGCTTGTGACTATCTCTGTAGATGGCTGTGGAGGTCATTTCTTCTGCGCTATCTGTACATCTGTGAATTTATATTTGTTCTTTGTCAGTCTGTTCTTTTATAAACTGTTGAGGAGAACAGAGAGCTCTCATTGCCCTCAACATGTTCCACATGCTCAGCTCTGTGTTAAGACAATGACTAAAAAAACCATCTCTTGCTCCAGGGCTACAGCTGGCAGCCTGCAGAGAGGCTGATTCCCTAGGTTAATTCTGGATTTTTAAATTTCATTTTTCTCTGAAGCCTTAGGGACAGGCATGGCTGGTTATAAAACCTTGGAGAGATGGGGCCAGTTCTCTACAGTGGAGTCCTCTCTTTTAGATAGATGTTATCTTCCAGCTGGCTGGGGGATCACACAGTTTCCTCCCTAAGTCAGGATAGCAAGGACTTTGATATCCTTTTACTATTCTCTTCATTATGACATCTAGGCATATCTGAGATTGTAATTATGATCATTTGGGCATATCTCATATAATCAACTCACTATCATTACTGCAGCCTGGGGCAGAGACATCACAGTCTTTTTGGCATTCATATTAGCTTAATTTCTTCAAGATTGACTTTTTTTTCCCTGTCCTTTTTTTGCATAACCCAACTCACTGGGGAAAGCAGTGGTAAACAGGTGAAGTGTAATGTCACATACAAGACAGCACGTTGCCTGCTCTATTTTAAATTCTACTGATTTTATAAAGATCCTGCCAGCTTAATTTTGCTACAGTAAGAGTTATAGGTGACAAATATAATTTCTTTTTTCAAAACAGATACATATCAGTTGTGATGCTCAACAGACATACAGAGCTGCCACGCAGGCTGCTCAAGTGCTGCTTTGCCAGCTGCATGCAGCAGCTAACAAAGGGTTTGTTGTGCTCGCAGCAGTGTTGCCTCTGAGTCCGGCTTTTCTTCTGCAGGCCTCTTTGCCTTTTGTCTAAAAAACCTGCCTCTCCAAAGCGAAAATAGAAACCTTACTAATGTTGCAGTACCAGAGAGAGAGAGAGGATGCAACAGCTTTTCTTATTGTTTTGGTTCTGTAGAATTGCAAATGGCAGTGAGTGGAAAGAAGGATGCCAGGGTTCTGTCTGGTGCCCGTGCTGGCAGGTGGCTCTGGTCGTACACTACTCTTTGGTGCACATGTGTGAAAGTACTCATGTGCTTCATGATGGTCCTCCTGAGGATCAACAGACACCTATTATCATCTCATGAAATTATGAAAAGAGGCTTGCTGTTTCATCAACATCAGTGTGTTTTCTTAAGCATGTGAAGAAGAGGCAGCCTCCTTCTTATGTGAGCCCTTATGTATTCTTTGCATGGATCCAATGGAGGGACTCCTTTTCAATTGCTACTTGTGTGCAAGCAGAACTGGCACTTGCTTATGTAAATAATCGTATTGAATTATTGTATAAGTCACCCTGTGTATCACGTATCGTATGGTTTATCATATATCACTGGTTTGCATCTCAGATAACATTGGCTTATGATATATATGTGTTTAATCAGGGGCTTATCCTGTACCTCTCACCTAACAGGTGACTGAATACCTGTCTATAGCTCTTTGTGCTTGTACAGAGGTTTGTACACAGGAGCTGCAGGCAAAAACAAGTCCACCTGGAACATTGGAGACGGATTGAGAGAGATAAAACACACAACAGATACAGATAATTCCTTGAATGGCAGAACTAATGGGGACTGGTTTGCTCTGGCTTTGTATCTCATGAGATGTGGTCCACTCATGTTCATCACACTGAAGTACCTCTACCATGGTATCTTCCAATCTTTCTATGTCCTTGTAGTGAGATACCTCACTTCCCCTTAGCTTCTCTGCTACAATGTTGCACTTCATTTTTTCCATGGCTTTTAGCTACAGTTGCTTGGCCTAATGACTGGGAATGGCCCAGCAGATGCAGTTTGGGAGATTCATGCATACAAGCTGGCTGACCAATACATGTAGAGCATGGTCAGCAGCTGCTACCAGTTGAAATTCATCAACTGCCCTTTTCCTCTGCTAGCAACAAAATTAATTACTTCAAGAGCTGCCTTCCATGATGTACTGAATATTGTACACCTCTGCTGTAAGATCTTACTATTTTAAAAATTGCTACACTGTTCAATCGGGTTGAAGCTGAACAGACATGACAGATAGTGTGATGCACGCAAGCTTCATTTCCTCAGGAAGCCAAGCTAGAAAAAAAACCCCTAAAACCTTCCTAGGAAAATTGTCAGCCAATGTTTGAGAAGTTTGCCATTAATTATCAAAATGAAGAAGCAGAGTGTACTAACACAATGTTGATTCAAACCATCAGAATCGATCTCTCAGTAAATAGACATGATGAAAAATAATACATAAAACATATCAGACTTGTGACTGTCCTTTTTAGCTTCTACATCTGGCCTTGTCGTAACAGCCTACAACCATAAAAATCACTGGCCTTTACTCAAACTCTACAGGATACACAGAATTTAGAAGGAGTGTTTTATTCCTAAGGTGTCAAAGAACCTGTCTTTAAGGTTGTTTATTCAGAGTGAGTAAATTGAACTAGGTCAGCCTGAATTAGCCTGATGTTCTTCAGAGTGCCCATATTCCTGGCACTCATGGGGCCCCATGTCTCTGGAGGACTGCTACTCTGCAAGGTCTCTCACCAACCCTTCCTGTTGGCCTTTGTTGCTCTCAGAGCTTCTGCCCTGTGATAACCACATCTACATATGCTTTGCAGAGCATTTTTGGATTAAATGATGAAAAAAAGATGAAGAAGTATGATGCATTTCTTGTATCACTGTTTCTGCTGCTGTGAAGTCAGTATTTTAAAGGCTCTAAAGTTTCTGGACATGGATTTTTGATTTTTTTCTTAGAACCAGCCTGTTTATACACTTGACATCTACCATCTGAAGGCCAGTCAGGAACTGCAGCTTTTACAAATCATCCCTTGCATTTTGTGTTAATCCAGGCCTTCCTGCACTTTACTTAGTTGTTGTAAATGCAGTTTATAATTTATACAGAATGTGGTTCATCTGTCCTGTGACTAGAAAATGTTAAAAGAAAGCATTTGGTCATAGTTTATGTATCTGGTGATGCAGACTGAAGTTTTTAAAAGAACCCAGAAGAATTAGGCACTGAAATTTCATTAAAATGCTGTGGAAGTAAAGCATATAAACTCAATTTAAAAGCTCAGCCATTATCTGTAACTTGTTTTTTCTCCAAATTAATTTGTGCATAAGCTTGCTTAGGGGAGAGAAGTGGATGGGACAGGTTTTGCACACCTTGCCTTCTTTTTAGTGGTGAGGTGCAACCCTGCCTTAGAGCTTGGGCACCATATGGCACTCTCACCTCTTCCATTTTTAACTGCAGATTCATGTACCCATGTACTGATTTTATAGTTAAAACATTCTTTTCATAACCACAGAAATGAATGTAAGTATCTGATCAATAAAACTGTTGATATAAAGAATAGTTTGGTGAATATGATGTTGAAAATGTATAATCCGTATATATGACATTCTGGGAAAGATTTGTACTTTTTGTCACTCTAAAATGTTCAGGGAGACAAAGTTGAATAGAAGTCAGTTCAGAAAATAAAATTGTACTGCAGAATGTAAAAGAATTTGATATATTGCTTTTAAATACAATGCAACATGACTAAAGGTTACATGTAGTATACTGTCAGATGTCTAACGGAACACAAAATCTTCCTCTGTATGCAAGAATCAGTAGAGTACAACATGATAAATATAATGGAGAGCAAGATGACAGATCAATTGGATACACTGTCAGATGAAGAGGAGCAAGTAGGGAGCAGAGTTTGTTCAGAAGTCAGAAGGGATTGCTGCAAGCAGTACAGAATGTGGTTGCTGGAGGAAAGAGTTAATAATTGTGCCAGCAATGTTCAGCCCCTATTTATTGCAAGAGAGAATTAATGGCTTTCTTGCCTAGTGATGAAAATAGAAGCCAAATTTAAGTTGTTTCTTGAAGGCAGATATAATTAGATTGTGCAACTTTTGGCTTTTGGGTCTAAATAATAGGATAAGAATGGCCACACTAAATCAGAAAAGGATATGGTCTCTTAACTGTTTCTTAGGGGTGAGAACAGGGCAAGCACAGAGTGATACTTTCCCCAGTTTCTAGCTGTGCACAATGCACATACTACTTTAACTGGAGATTTAAGAGCATTATATATTTATTAGCCCTTGCTGAATCCTTTCTCTATAGATTGTTCTAATTATTTATTAAACCCACTTATATTTTTGTTACCACAATATTTTTGTAGCAATAAACTATACAGTGTAGCTGTGAATTGTAAGGAAAAAATACTTTTGTTTGATTTAAACTGTGATATTTTGGTGCCTACTGAGTCTTAAAATATAAGAAATTGTGAATTGTTCCTTACTTATTATCTATGGTATTCTCTTTTGTATACAGTTATTTCCTCTTAGTCATCTCTCTTCCAAGTTTCATCTGTCCTCATACAGTTCTAGTAGTATCCTGCTATTCGTCTATGCTGTCCAGCATATGCCATTCCTACTTCTAATAAGCCCTTGGACATAGATCAGTTAGACGTAGGTGAAGTATTTCAGATGCAGATGCAATTGGGGTTTATACAGTGGTATAATATCTTGTCTTTTGACTTTTCATCCTTACGTAATGATTTGTAACATTTAGTTTGCATTTTCTGTCTGCCAGCAAGCACTGGACAGATGTTTTCAGAGAGGTGTCAACAAGGAGTCTGAGATTTTTCTTAAAGTGACGATAAATACTTTATTTATTGTTTATCACTGTATATGTGCAGTTAGTTTTTTCTTTTTCCCTGAGTGTATTACTTTGCGTCTATTGATATTAAATAATGTTTACATTTTTTGTTGCTGAATCACTCAGTGTTCAGTATAACAACACCTTTTGAAGTATTGACTGAGTAATTTGCATCATCAGCAAACTTTGCCATCTCATTATTAATTGCATTTTCCAGATCATTTATGACTATACTGAAAAGAACAAATTCAAATGCAGATACCTGATTGCTTCTCTCCCATGGTGAAAACAATTTTTTACTTCACTCCAACACATTATTAATCTACTAAAGAATTTTTATCCTTCTGATAACTTAGTTTCTCTAAGAGCCTTCAGAGAGAGATCTTGTCAAAACACTTTGACTTCTGGAAATCATAGAACATTATAGCAATCTGCCTTCCCAAACTGGCTGACTTCTTTAAAGAACTATTAATATATCAATTTCATCAACCAACAGTAAATTGAAAAGCCCAAATTCAGTCATGTTTTTCCTTCTGCGAATATTACATTATTTGTATGCTAAAAATATCCACAAGTGCTTTCATTATTAGCACCAAGGCTTTTAGCAGTTAGTGACAATTTCTGCAGAAAAGTTATTACCATGATGCCAGAAAACTCCAGAGTGAGGTGCAGACTTTCATTGACCCCATGGAGCATGGAGCATGGTTTCTTTGCGATAGAATTCTTCTATTTATTTTCTGTAAATGACACATCCCTGAAGCAATAGCGAAGGAATGAAAGTTACATTTTATCACAGTAGCATTTGCAGAAAAGTGAACCTGTGAAGTCCCTATTCATAATAAAACTTGGGCCAGCCATGAGTTCCTAAAATTTTACCTGCAGGTGCTTAATTTTTTTTATTTAAAAATTTATATGTGAGCTTTATGAACATCTGATTAAACTTTTAAAATAAATTAAGGGTGAGAGGATTAGACAGGGAATTGGAAATGAACCATGGTATCTCTTGCCTCTAGCTCAGCATTTTGAAGGCAACCCAAATGAGATGTGACAAAGTGCAGTGCCATCTTTTCTTTTTGCTGACCTATGTGTAAGTAGAGTTTGGTCTCTGCCAAGTTCTTTGTGTGTGAATGGCCACATCACTATCCCTGCTACTGTAATTAGCACTAATTTGTCCTTTGTTGCAATTTAAAATAAATAGGCCATGATTTAGATATCATAGAGACTAAATTATCCACTCAGATGATCCACACACAGTAGATGAACAGCCTGCTTCCCCCAGCCCTCCCCTTTTCCACCATTTGACAGTTATGAAGATATGTTTTAAGTGGTTGATACATGTAGCTCCCATGTTGCACTCTATTTGAAATTTAAACCATAAAATTCTGTTGAAGGACATTTCTGGAGTATGAGTCAAATGAAGCTGGGTTTTAGTCTGTTTTGGGTGTTAGTTGCTATTGAACAATTCCTTCCTGGCCTCTTTGGAGATATGAAGAACTTGAGGAGGGGAATTCCTGATCGGTACATGTTCAGAGAGATGCCTCTACTTCTTCAACGCCTAATCTAAGCTTCCCAATCCTTCTTCTGAAAAGAATGTAGTTAACCTAGGTTGACCCTCTCTTATCATGACTGTTATGCCATTTCTGCTGCCTTTTGCACTGTCTTGAATATCTTCAGACCTATAGGTACTACCATGTTGTTTCTCCTGGTCTTTTCTCACTTATATATGACATCACGCACTAATAGATGTTCTGTGAGGGGAAAGGAAAGTCCACCTTTTTGGAGGAACACTGGATATGGCTCAGCATTGGCATGTGTGCAGTCTGTAAGTGGTGGCCTTGTGCCTTTCTCTTTGCTTGACTCTGAAACTCCAGCTGGTTCTTCTTTTTTTCCCCCAAATACCTACTGGATTTTCTGTTATTGTTTCCATCTGAACTTTTCCTCTGTTCCTTGTAGAGAAGAGGAAAGCTTAGCATCTGAAAAAGGGCTAGTCCTTCAAGCACACTGCTTGCCAGTTGTTACCACTTCAGCAAAGAGTGTGGTGGGTTGGTAAGCCTGATTCTGCTGCAGTTCAGAGCACAAAAAGAATGTACATTGCAAATGAAGCTTCTGGTAAAAGTGTGATGGCACAGGAACCTGTCATTGCTCTTCTGGGGTGGTCATTATCCAAATAACCTCTACATTGTGGTAATGGGAAGAATATTATTGATGACCTCGATATCTCTTGCACTGGATTATTTAAAAAGTGATTAGCATTGTCACTAGAGCCAATGACATGTGATGGACTACTGCACCGCTTTAAAAATCCTACATGTTATGCCAGCAGCGTGGAGGTCTTCAGTCTACAAATGCAGATGCATGCCTTCAAACAACACAAACACTAGATGTTATTCTAGAAGTAAAGAGAAGCAGTGTGGATCTGCTTTTCCCATATTTTCAAGAAATCATTGACTATTTTAGGTCTTTAATCAAAACAATGATTTGGACTTAGTTGTAGAACAGCAAAAAGCTGCAGGCTTTTTCAGTGCAGGCAAAAACTTAAGCTGTCAATATGCAATTCATAAAATATCTAGAATTTCAGCAGTCAAGTAGGAGACATTTCTTGTTTCCCATGTTAGGTCATCATTTTCTTGTAGAGATAGTTCATATCGTCATTATGTGCTCTATGGAGATGATTCATTTGCACATTTTGGAGTTCAAAGTCTGCTAGCTGTCTTTTCTACAGTTACCTTACACACGGTTTTCCTAGATTAACAGCATGATTCTGCCTGCTCTTTGCAAGTGAAACAGCTTCTCATATACACCTTACACATAAAGAGGCTTGTAAGTGTGTCTGGCTAAGGCTGAGAAAGCGCAATTACACACTACCTGAAAATTATCCCTGCTTGTTCCAAAATGACCTTGCTTAATGAACAAGTAGGGGTGGAGTTTTTTTTTATGCCAGTCCAACTATATGACAACTGCTACCACTTGGAAATGTGGATATAATTGTATGGGGCTGAAGGTCCCCAGTAATGAAGTAGTCCTTCTTCTGTACAGAAGTAACTATTCCAGTATGGCTATGCTAATATTGGCATAACTGCAATACACAAAAACAGATGTACCATTTAACTATCTCACTATTGTTAAAAAGGGCAGAATGACATTTATGTGTATATAAAGCCTTAGAGAAGAGGAATGCTCCATACATACATTTTACCTCTGGGGAAGTGTCTACTATTTTAGGAAAACCGTAGCTTCCTTGATAATGTGAAACTTTGCTCTAACTTTGTCAGTTCAGTTCTGTCTATATAGCCAGACATGAAATTGAGTTACAGTGGCTTAATTGGTCACTACATATCAGTGGAGACAAGACTGTGTAATCTAGTAGCCCATCACCAACACAAGGCAGAAATCAATACATCACACAACTTCATTTCATAGAATCATAGAAAAATTTGGGTCTGAAGGGACCTTAAAGATGATCTAGTTCCAACCCTCCTGCCATTGGCAGGGATACTTTCCAATAGATCAGGATGTTCAAAGCCCCATCCAACTTGTCCTTAAACACTTCCAGGGATGGGGCATCCACCTCTTCTCTGGCTAGCCTGTTCTAGTGTCTCACCACCCTCACAGTGAAGAACTTCCTTACATCTAATCTAAATCTGCCCTCTTTCAGTTTAAAGCCATTACCCTTTGTCCTATCACCACATGCCCTTATAAAAAGTCCTTCTCCAGCTCTCTTATAGGCCCCCTTCAAGTACTGGAAGGCCACTATAAGGTCTCCCCAGAGCCTTCTCTTTTACAGGATGAACAACCCCAACTCGCTCAACCTTTCCTCATAGGAGAGGTGTTCCAGCCCTCTGATCATCTTTGTGGCCCTCCTCTGGACACATTCCAACAGGTCCATGTCCTTCTTGTGTTGGTACCCCTAGAGCTGGACACAGTACTCTAGGTGAGATCTCACAAGAGCAGAATATCAGGGGAGAAATATCTCCCTTGACCTGCTGGTCACTTTTTTTTGATGCAGCCCAGGATACAGTTGGCTTTCTGGGCTGCAAGCATGCATTGCTGGGACATGTTGAGCTTCTTTTCAACCAACACCCCCAAGTCCTTCTCAGGGCTGCTCTCAATCTATTCTCTGCCCAGCCTAAATTTGTGTCTGGGATTGCTCCGACCGAGGTGCAGGACCTTGTATTTGTCCTTGTTGAACTTCGTGAGGTTTAGATGGGCCTGCCTTTCAAGCTTGTCCAGGTCCATCTGGACAGCATCCCTTCCCTCCAGTGTGTTGACCTCACCACACAGCTTGGTGATGTCAGCGAACTTGCAGAGGGTACACTCAATCCCACTGCCAACAAAGGTGTTAAATAGAACCAGTCCCAGTACCAACCCCTGAGCCATGCTGCTTGTCAATCACTGGTCTCCACCTGGACATTGAGCCATTGACTGCAACTCTTTCAGTGCAGCTGTCCAGACAGTTTTACAGAGGTTTAAAAGATGGGGTTTTTTCCTCATGTTTGAGTGCAGTCTGAGAATGTGCACACAATCTGTTACTATGCTCAAATGAAGACAAAGAAGTTATTTAGTAGTAAGTTTATCTTGTAAATGGTCTCCAAACTAGACTTTTGAAATAATTTAATTAGATCAATTTTAAATATGTGGTTTGGGACTGAAAACATATGAAACATAAGAAATGTCTCTGTCCTGTATGTTGATAAAATTACTTAGTGACTGCGTTTGTCTCGCTTCTTTACTGATGGCTGGGTATTTTCAGAGGTAGCTTAGAATCCGTGATTTCCATTTGAAATGTTTTCAGGTAAGCTTAGGTGGCTTTTTTCCATTTATCCCTAGAATTTCCTGTGTTTGCTTGTTTCAAGAAAATTACATGATTTTTAGTCTTCAAACAATTTTACCATAGTGAATCTTTTTTATTTTTCTCAAACTGTCACAAATTTACTGATGTGTAAAGAAGCCCCTTTCTAGAGCCAAACCAAAACACTATGTTTGGGTTTGATTCTGAACAAAACCTCACTCTTCGTTTCATAAGTTTTATTAAAAGACTTAAAATAATTATTATACAAATGTTAAATGGATATTTCATCTCTTGATGACAATTCTGCTTATGGCAAGAACATTACTATAAACTGTAATGCCTGAAAATGTTGTGGGAACTACAAGAAAACCAATATCTGACTACACATTGTCAGGTAATGCCTCTGGGCTAATGTGCAGAAGAAAAAGGTTCTGCTCTTTCCGAAATAAGAAAGACTGCTGTCATATTAAAGTTTAGCTTCATTTTAGCTGATACTGAAGACCCGTATAATTTGCAATAGAAATATGAATGTAGATATTGCCAACATTTTTTTCACACTTTTTCATTGTGAAACAGAAACCACTGAATGTAATGAGAAGGAAGTTAAGAAACTCCTCTCAGGATACCGTGAGTTTCTTACATTTGGCCACACCCTGCCAGAAAGAAACAGATCTCTTAACTGCAGCTAATCTGGATTTCTTGAAATACTGTGCTATGAGCACCCAGCCAAATTCTGAAAGATGTTCACAGTTGCTGCTTTGATACAAAAACTCCTGAGGTCAGAATTCTGTCATAATTTCTTTAGCTTACTAGCAGATTCTCCCTTTAAGTTTTGAGAGCTGTTGGTTTTTTTCTTGCTGTGAGAGAGAAGAAAAATAAATAACAACTCTAAACATTGAGGTATTAACTATAAAGCTGATTTATGATAGCAGTGGAAATTTCCCTATACTTCTGTCCTTGGAGGGAGCAGCACTTAGGGGGTAAGGATACTTCCATAATTATGCTCATAGCTCTTTGTCATCCTCTTCTTTAAGCCACGAGCAAAAGTCCCAACACTATTTTCAAATAAGATGGACCTTGAGACTAATTTCTCATTGACCTCTAAATAACTTGCCAGTAGTAACTTACTACTGGTTTACCTGAATTGGATGAGGACATACAAGATGGAGGTAGAATGCTTTGCTGGAAATCTGACTCCTTGAAGTCAGCTTGCCAGTACATTGTCGAAAAGTTTACTGAGTCTTTTTTTTTATCTTAATCTTTATGTAGCATTTATTTGCATAATTCATTCCTTACTGTAAATTTTTTTCCACAGTGACTGCATTGCTTTTTGTAATTGTCCTGTGAATGAAGCAAGCCTAAGAATTATTCTTTGCTATTTTGTTGGTTTGTTTTGTTTTGTTTTGTTTTTCCCTGTGGAGATTCCTATTTATAGATAAGGATGGGCCTACCTGCTCACCTTTTGATAAGCAAAGAATATAACAGTTAAATTCTATCAGACTTGTCAGAGTCAATCTAAGAGAACATGTTATTTTTAGTTGTACTTACTTTTTGGATAAATGCTGCTTCAAGGGGAAAAGACCAACATATAACTGAAATTAAGCCCTTCACAATCCCTATTCTGCCATGTAATTCATAAATTAATGGATCATGAAAAGACCTTAAAAGAGTGTTATCCATCAGAAATAATACCTTTGGTACGTGCAGTGCCTATATCCCAGAAAACCTGGTGTTGAATTTGCCTATCTACTAGCCTGGAATACTTTTGAGAAAGGATGAAAGAACCATAAAATAAGTTTATGTTGCTCAGTGCCCAAATATTATAAATGACTAACACAATATGAGCAAAACAGTAAATCTAATCTTTTGCAATATTTATATTTAACAGTATATTTAGCAATCATAAAATCTACTTCTGGGTTTGTTGATATTAGACTTCTGTTTTAGATGCTGCATGCCATGTATCTGAATTACTTAGACCTGTGAGTAAAGCTAATTTTTCTTCCTAGAACCAAGCGTATAATTTCCAAGGTGACAAGCAATCTCCCACAGAAATTGTAGAATAATAAAATCAAGCAAATGCTTGCTATTCAAAATAGCTTTACCACCACAGTATCTGAAAACCGTATCGTGAGGGTAATAAGCAAAGCATGACTACTCATCTGTTGTTTTTTTTGTTTGTTTTTTTTTTTTTCCATCCACTCAAGAGAGGAAGAAATGTGCATATTAGAACAATGTGGGTTTGTTTTGATTGGATTTTTTGTTCCAATAGCACATATTGTGATATGCAAATGTATATGTAAATGAAGAAATATGCTTTGCATTTGGGATAAAAGTGGCCAAATTATTTTTTAAATTTTATTAAATCAGGACTGGTACTCAGGAAAGCCCCAAAACTCTTCTCCATAGTGAGTTTTAGTTTTACCGTGTATGTAGCCTTCATTGTGTGACTGTTAACCATGGTCTTTTCTATGGAAATTTATTGGTCTTGGTCCCAGGCCATGAAATGCCTTACAGAGTGAGACATTGCATTCATCATTCTGTGGGAAGCTGGGGTAGAAATCTGAACACCAGTGAGTTGTGGTCGTGGTTCTCCTGTGGAAGAAGTGATCTGCTGTGCCCCTCACTTGCTGACTTGCCAAGGGTCTGCAAGGTCTCTTGCCCAGGGTCCATCCTGTATCTGGGGTCAAGGTGAGTGTTGACATGAACAACTATAGTCAGTCATCACCTGTTGGCATGGATGGAAGTCTTGGTACCACCAGTGTCAGGAGAGAGCCTTGCCCATGGAAGCTGCTGTTCAAGAGCTTCCTAGCTCTGAGGAATGCAGGAGTGCTTCTAGAGCATGGACTGGTCTGGCAAATTGCTCCACCACAGACTTTCTGTGCACTTTTGCTTCATCTCATGTAGAAATTGCATTGACTTGAAAAAAGTGAGAATTAATTCTGTTTTGATAGGACCAAAATTGTAAACTCTAAATGAAGACTTTAAAAACACAGACGTGTGCCATTAAGCTGCTTCTACATTGCCTTTGTTTTCTTGCTAAATTATTTTCAGAATTAGTTTTGGATAGACTTTTTTTTTTCTTTTGGGTGATACATATAGAGTGCTGTGATATCACAACTTGGTTGTCCTCTTATCCAAGTGCAAATGGGATCAAAATCAGGGAAGGAACACACACTGCAGTTATTTCATGGTGCAGATGCAGCCCTCCTTCCCTCCCCACAACTGTTGTCATTGAACAATGAGGGCAAGCTCCAGGCATCATGGTGCTTGTGGTAGGATTCCTTTTGACCTCACTACTCCTCAAGATGCTGCCTCCTACCCTGGTGCTGCTCAGTAGAAGCTGTCTCTACATTTTAGCATTGGCTACCAGTTGATTTGACCTCTATAGCCCTAGCTTGCTGACAGCTGACTGCAGAAACTGGTTTTAACTTCCTATGTAAGGTATGTTCAACCACAGGTCTTTTAACTTGATAAGTAGAAGCACCACAGTTTTGAAGCTTTCATTTCCTTCACCAAGCCTGGAATAATTTGAGTTAGTGGATTGCCAGGACAAAGTTAGATTGTTCTTTGTTACGAGTTTTAGGAGATGAGCTGTGATGTGTACTCCATCTGAATGCGGGGCAGTTACATTTCATGAGTATAAACTTTGCCATGTGATATGGAAACAATGAATTGTGGGCATCTTGTTCCAACAGCTGTATTTTCATGGCACAGGTGCTGCGCTTGTTGCACTTGGGTTGTGTATAAATCTATATAGATAAAAACTAAATGCTCTCTTTATTATATGTAGATTTAAAGATCTTATGTTTTGATATTAGTTAGATGCAGCTAGCATCAAGCTGAGTTTTAAAACAGAAAGTCATGTCTGGATACATATTCTGCATAATTTTTAGTTTTTAATTATTGCCCAACACATTTAATACTATGTCCTTCAACTCTGTAACACTGACTCTTGGAAAAGAAATTATTAATTTCCTTACTTCATCCCAAAAGGCAAAGGTAGTTTATGTCATTCCTTAATGGTATGCTTGCATATATAATAGAAAAAAAGTACTGTACTTTTCTGCCTATTCTATACAGTGTCATGCAGAACATAATAGACACTCACGGATATGGAATCACAGTCAAAATACAAGTATTTTGTGTAAAACCTTCCCACAGCCACATGAAATTTACCTCCATGACTGGGTCAGTTTCTTCTGAAGGAAGGGAAAAGTCTTCTAACTTGCTTATTTGAACAGACTAGCACCTTCATCACTTCGGTCCTGGAGCTGCATGGCTCTGTGAAGATGCTCTCTAAAATCTAACGATGAATATACTTTGATTTTGTAGGACCTGGCTATACACTTATAGTAGTACTTTTAGCAGTATTTTGCTATTTGGATGAAATGCAAGGAATAGGCAATGGTAGTATCTTGGTGACCCTTTCCACTCATCTCATCAGCTAGCGGTCCTGTTTGTATTTACTACCATGTATTGATGATGCTACAGTCAGAATCCTTTTTCCTTCTACAGAGCTGTAGGGTTTTATATCCCTATTTGAGGCATTATCATCCCAGATTTCTTGCTGGTGATGCTTTTGCCCTTTCAGTACAAGCCTGGGAAATACAAAGTTAAGGCTTTATTTTACCTCTTGACCACATCAGTAATATATACACATGAAAGTGATTCAGGCAAAGTACAAAATGACAGAAGCTTTTGTCAAAATCCAAAATGGAAATGACTGAGGTTTTACACATCCAAGCTCCCCTTGTTTATCAGTTGTTGGTATGTAGTGTATTTGGCAGCTTTTGGAAGGGTCAGAAAGTGAAAAAACTAAAATCCATGGGGCCTTTTCAGTTTCAGTAATCATCTGCCCAACACTGGAAATCTCAAAACAACCTTTCAACCTCAGGAAATGAGTAAGAACTTTGTATGAGTTTAAATATACTCTAGTGATGGTACTGTAATTTGGAGGATGTCCAAAGTGATACAGGAGAACAGAAGGCACTGACTGATCAGAGTTGAGTTGTATAAATAATGCCTGTTATATGTGCCTGGGTGGTAATAGTGCTTTATGAGCCCACTACAGGAACAGTGGTTAACTGGGTGGACCAGGAGCCATCTAATACGGTTGCTGGGGTAAATTGAAGTCAAGAACTTTCTCACAGTTACCCACTAAACTGATCTAAATAAACTCCTAGCAACAAAACAGTTAATGAAAATATTACAACAGCGAGTTTCAGGTTGACTTGCTAAAGACTTTTGTGGCAAACAAGGTAGCTGCAGAAATCATTTAATGTATCTCCACACACTGGTGTTTGAACGGAAAAGGACAGGACTCTTGGGGTGGGGCAGTTATGATAGATTATTCCCCTTCAAAGAATCTCACAAAAATATTTTAGCCTCACAATATGGACAGAAGTGTCATCCTTATTCCTTACCCCAATGCAGCAAGCCATGTGTCTCCTCTTTCAGGTGACAGACAGGTGTCTAGCAGGCAGATCCCATTGTGTGAAAAAGATGGGAGGTGTTTGCCTTTACTTATTTGTCTGGCTATGAAGCTCATTTATTACCCACCACTGGGTCCCAGAGCAAAAAGTGAATGCTTTGCCAAGGTTTATTGATCTTCATGCCAACTTCTCTCCAGTGATGCACTATTAAAAGTGCAAATCATAAAGCTATTGGAGCAGGGACCATAGCATGTACTAGAAATGTGACAATTCACACTTCATAATTAAATTGACAGAGACATTTAAGAAGGGTTGCTTTACTAAAATGAAAATGAGAACTACAGCGTGGTAAGAGGTAATCTGCCTTTTACTAGAAATAAAATATTTGAAACATGAATTCTTGTGTTTGTACTAAATAGGATCCTATCCAATACTTATGACATAATATGTAAATGTTGGATGGAAATGATTAACATTTATTGTATGCCACGTAGTGTAATGAACATCTAACAAATCTTTAGTTTGTTGTGATTTAAAGGCATATCATATCTTGCAAGATATGGTATGGAAATAACAAATTTTGTGAACATTGGGTGTGTGCATATATATTATCTTATAATGCTTACAACTTATGAGGACATAGAAGGGGAACTCTTTATTCTCATGATGACTTTAATGTATTGATTTTTTTGAATGCTCTTTAATAAAATTGGTACTTCCAAAGAATTTAACTTAGAAAATAGAATTTTCTAAACCAACCACCAATTCCTTTGGGACTTCTTTTGTATATAGTTATGCATACTTTGATTAGAGTAGATCTTGCCCTCATAATTGTTAAAACTGTGTATATTTTGGATATTGTGTATTTGGTAGATAATTTATAGCAGCATCTAAAAGCCATAGTATGTATATTCCTGATAAGTATACATTTGCTCACACAACTGACTATATTAAAAATAAAAAAACATAAAAGAAATCAAGGGAGTCACAGATTCAAAGCTATACATTTTTTATATAAAAAGAGTGGGGTTTTTTTCTAATGCTTTGTTTTTCATGCTTTGTTTTTTCTAACTTTGACTGCTTCAGATCAGGATCTCAATATCTGATGGTTGAACAGCTCCATGAAGAGAGATTGCTAGCAATCCTTCCTAGAATAGTTGAGAACCTGTGGGGCAGAACAGTCATTTGGGTAATGAGATAATATCACTGTCAGGTCTTAAATAGGAGTCTTCAGCATCAGAGTCTTCACCACTACATTACTTGCTATTAAATCTTCATAGTTTGTTTGGTGTTTTCCTGAACATATTAAATCCTTTCTTATGGAGATGTTCTCAAGAATTAGTATGGTTTTGATGACATGATTAATTTGACAGCATTTATATATTTCTTAAAAAAACCACAACCAAACAAACCCCAAAAAACTCAATTAACTCTAGGCTATTTCAGTAATATATCACACATTGACATTATAAATGAATTTGATAGACTGTAAGTACATATGCATCCCATGTTCACTATTGTAATTCTGTTATCCAGTTAAAAACTATGCTTGAAAAAGCATGAAATAGGCTTAGAATTGACATAAAAATGAAAATAGTTAAGTCCTTTCCATCTGTCTACTGTTCTTGACCATGCAATTGCATCACAGTTTTAAGCTTTAACTTTTACATCCGTAATAACTTGAAATGTACTTGAATTTCGTTAATGAAAGATGAGATTTTCTTATAGCTCTAAGATGGCATGCTGACTCATTAAAATATTAAGAGAGACAGTAATATTGCTCAAAAGAAAGTGGTATAAAATGTTGTGTAGATATCCCTTGATGCTACACTGGCATGGTGTCACTGGTGGGAAATTCTTCAGTGAAATAGATTCAAATGAGTATTTCTTAATAAAACACAATTTAGATTTTTGTTTTTTTAAATGTTTATTTTATTGCTGAACATGAAGTTTTGTCTGTATAGCAAATTTTGATATTACCAGTTCAATGTAGATAAATATAATTGATACACTGGTAAAAAAACAATCTTAACTCTCCATGGAGAGTGATGGGCTCTGATTTTATCATTACCACTTAGGAACGAGATCTTGGAATCATAATGACTAGTGAATAATGAAAGCATCAGTTTAATTCTCAGTAGCAATAAAAATGGAAATTGAATCAGAATCACAGAATCATTTAGGTTGGAAAAGACCTTTGGATCATCATGTCCAACCATTCACCCTATTCTACAAGTTCACCCCTAGACCATATCCCCCAACACTACATCTAAGCGATGCTTAAACACATCCAGGGATGGTGACC
>JANIJG010001311.1:89409-102106 GCA_024611175.1 Megaceryle torquata | reverse complement strand
ATTAATTGTGTCATTTTGGAGGGGAAGAGGGAGAAAAGCCATTGGAATACATGTAATAAAAGAGGGAGAAGTTGATTCATTGTGATGTGTGCATTTGTTTTTTTTTAATTAAATATATTGCATTATTAGTGTCTTCGTAATAATGGGCACGTGTTTAAAACTAGGAAAGAAATATTGATGTAGGAAAAAAGAAAGCCCTCCTAGGCAATGAACGCCAGCCTTTTCTCTATGAGAGATGACTGGTTGCATCTTTAGTAATAAAACCTCTTTCACCCGAACAAACTGTAAGCATGAGCATCTGCTCAGCATGGAGAATTTTCTACCATCCAGGAGACCATGAGTCATCTCTCACATGAAAATACGGTCAGTTCAGCCCACTGCTTACTTCTCTTAAATACAGTGTGTGCAGCTTACATATCATCTGAATGTGTATTTTAACACAAGATCAGAAATGAGGACGATCACCTAGTTTCCTAAAAAGAACTAAAATAGGTAAAAAATTTCCTTCCAATAACTTCTTAATGCCAGTAGTTTCAATACCCCCATCATATTTTTTTTAACAGCAGCTCTTTAATTAAAATTAATGTATGTTTTTCTTTACTTTCACTACAACAACTACGTTTATTTTTGTCTAAATCCTGCTCTCTGCAGACAACTTGTAGCTTAGTAGAGCACTTGGCTGCATTAAACGAATTGGTTTAGAGATCATGAATGTGGAGCACTTCATCCACACATGATTTGTGTATTTTTAAATGTATTGGTGTAAGGAAAGCATGACAAGATAGTCTCTAAATAGGAAAAAGCTTTGGCGCACCTCCATCAGATTTAACAAACTACTGAAAGCCCACGTATGTGAAAGCCCCTGTATGCCCATATATGTTAAACACTTCATCCACTTTATCGGTCACTCCGGAATAAAAAAGGATTTGTTTTTTTTGTTTGGGTTTGTGCTCCCTCCCCCACCCCCCAGTAACAAATACCATATATAACATTATCAGTGGTTCTGTATAAAATGTGCTGGAAAAATGCACAACCTCTTTATAACGTTCCCTCTTCCATCTCCTGTAGTCCACAGGAAAAGCCTCATGACTGGCAGCTGGTTGGCTGCCCTATTATCTGAGCCTCCATCCAGTCTGGCTAATTACAGTCACTGATTACTAAACACTGAGCAGCACTGTCACCTGCCTTAGCCTGACAGGATTATACCATCTGTGCCACATGGCCAGGGTATGGAAAGCTGGTGAGAGGTCACAAAAAGGGGCAAATAGCCCTTAATGGGAGGTAAATGTATATTTGCAGACATGACAGCTGACTGTCATTAGTATATATATATATACATATTCACAGCTGAAGATACTTCCCAAGGAAGAATAAGTGGCATAGGAAGTGTGACTTTGTCAGACAGTTGTTTTTTTCTGTCCCCAAAATAGGTGTCATTCACTGGAAAGACACTAAATATGCTCCTGTCAGACACACTAGAGCAACACAAAAGCAGACGTTTTCCTTCCTTATCTCCTCAGATCTTGTCAGTGCAACAGCAGCAGTTTAACTAAAATGTTTGAGCAAACAGATTTGGTGAAACTGGTGCAAACCTTTCTGTAGGCAAAACTGTCTCCTTTAAAGGAAATAATAGATGGATCTGTTCTGTTTGCATTTGCAAAGGTACCACAATAAATTCAGCTACATAACTGAGGACCAGGCCTGTTCTCCAGAGCAGGTAGCAGTGCAGTACCCATAAGCTGAGGGTACTCCTTCTCCAGTACCCTGCTCCAGTGAAGGTCATGTCTCCTCTTACCCACAGTATATGCAGTAATGCCGCTCCTTCCTCTGCCTCTTCTCTCATCAACTGCTACACGCTTGTACCTGCCCTCTGCTCCACCCAAGCTTCTCTATGACTGCTACTTTTTATCCCCTGCATGCGAACAAAAGTCTCCTCCTCTCCTTTCTCAAGCACAAGTGACAGTGGTTGGGGTTGTTCAGCCTGGAGAAGAGAAGGGTCTGGGTGACCTTATTGAGGCCTTTCAGTACTTAAGAGGGGCCTACAAGAAAGATGGGGACAATTTTTGTAGCAGGACCTGCTGAGACAGGATGAGGGATCATGGTTTTAAACTAAAAGAGCATAGATTTAGACCAGATGGAAGGAGGAAATTTTTTACAACAAGGATTGTCCAGAGAGGTAGTAGAAGAGCCATCCCTGGAAAAATTCAAGGTCAGGTTGGACGAGTCTTAATCTAATTGAAGATGTCCCTGCTCACTTCTGGGGGTGTTGGATTAGAGGACTTTTAAAGGTTCTTTCCAACCCAAACCATTCTATTATTTCCCCTTGTTTGCTTTATGTCTCCATGTATTTAAGTTTTGACTCTCCAAAGGAAATATTGCACCTTTTTCTATGTATCTGGACTGAGCCCTACTGAGGTCAGAGAGGCATAGCATTTATTCACTGTCTTGTTGGATTGTCCCAGCTCAAATCTGAGCATCCTACACATTGGAGTCTCCCTCTAAGTTATTCTGAAATCACTGTAATTTTTTGACTTGGAAGGTTCCTGTTGCTTACAGCAATGTCTGGGTCATTGTGTAGGCAATATACACTCAAGAGCATCCATAAAGTGGCTTAACTCTGACAGTATGTACTGTCACCTGGCATGACTTTGGACAATTCTGCACTCCCCTGCCCACCTGCTGCCCTATGCATGGATTTTTCAAAGCTTTCAGGACATAAACTTGGGTATACAGCTCTCATCGACAATTAAGAAGGCCTGAGTTGTCACTCGAGGAGCTAGCATGCCACTTGGTCCACCTGGGAGGAGACCTGTTCCTGATCCTCCTGTTCATGTGGAAGACTACAGATGGCACTATAATGTAGCCAAGGTCTTCTGCCATGAATCCCTGCATAGCTTTGCTGCCAATCAAGTTTCATTGGAACTGCCAGTCAGTGATGTGATACAGTTAATAGATTGAAGGAAGCTCAAAGCAAGGAAAACTTCTGGCACAACATGTCTGCATGACAGTAAGGGTAAGAAGCTTATGTGGTGCCTCTGTTTCCTCCTGAACATGTCTGGGGCTATCTGTAGAAAGGGTGGCAACACAAAGTCTGACATGGTCACAGGATTGTTGGTCTTTTGTCATAAGCCACACAGTGGGGACCACCACCACCTGCTAGGGCCACTCCACCCAGCTTAGATTGTGTTCTGGTGGCAATGATGGTTGTTGGGTAGGTCCACAAACTGCGCTTCCTCTGCGTAGTTCTGCCATCAGCCCCTGGGAAGGGATCATCCTCCTCCTCTCAATATTCTGCCTGAAATATGCAGAATTTTCAGCCAGAAAAGCAAGCAGTCTGTACAACCAAGTGATGATTTATTTCAGATAAGTCATGGTGTCATACACTCACTACCTTGCTTCTGTTCTCCTTCCCTGGGTTTCTTGCCTAGGCTTTCTCTTTTGCTGTCAAATTTGTATTATGTTTCTCCAGTTCAATTCCAGTGTTCAATTTGTCTGGTCATTATTTACCATGTATTTTAGTATGTGAGTGTAAGATAGATGTTTTACCGAAAAAAGATGACTACAAATAGCCTTGCATACATCAAATCACACTTTAAACGCACGAATCCCCAAAAGGTGCATATATAAGTCATAACTGAAGTGATCTTACTTTTAATGATGAGCGCAGTCTTCTCAGAAACGAAAATGCGATTTATTTCATGTCAAATAGGTGACCAATATTTGACAGCCACTGAGTACAGGAATTTTTCAAAAGCTGTCAAATCAAGGTGTCTAATATTCCGAGCTTTTATATCTGACCTGTGTGCTTTCCTAACAATTGCTCTGATTTTTTTTTTTTTTTTTTCTGGTGAGTTTTTAAGAATTGATTCTGGGAGCAGACACATTCAAAAAGCTACTTCATAAACACTTATGTGTACATATATACCTACTGAGGAAATCAGCCAGTGATCACCATCACAGATTGGGGCTGGGATACTTGAGCAGAAAGGTATGCAGTGATGATCCAGAGGACTAGGAGGAGAGGCACAAGGTGAAATTCAGTGGTACAAAATGCATGCATTTTTTTCAACTGATTCTGCGAATTTCTGCTGGAAAAGGAAAAGGAGCAAAATTAGGCTGTGCTGGTAAACTGCAGTCATTGGGGTGATGCTGATGTGATGTAGCTGTGGAAATCCTAGGCTGATTCTAAGAAACGCCATTTCCAGGACAGATAGGAAAGCATTTGCAGCTCCTCGAGTTACCTCCTGTTACCATTTTGCCGCTTGATCCTCCTCTGTGTAAATGCAGGCTGGCCTGATGCTGCCTGCAAGCCTGGTCAGCCACGCTCAGAGCAGATAAGCACAAGCTAGAGCAGGTACAGAAAGTGGTTTCTCGGATGAGGAGGGAACCTGGCAGCTTAATTTGAGAGAGACAGCTTAGGGAATGTAGCTCATTTAGCTTCTCAAGACAAATGCTGAGAGGGAAAAAAGTGTGATTGCTTGGTCTAAATTTATCAGCAGAGGAATGCCAGAGAGGAAGAGGAACTATTTAAGGTGAAGGACAATGTTGGCATAAGAACAAATGAGTGTGATCTGGCTATGAATAAATTCAGGCTGAAAATCAGAAAAAGGTTTCTGACTATCAGAGGAGTGAATTCTCAGCTTTTTAATAGGAACTCACGAAACCCAATTCTTATTCAGTCCAATTTGGTAAGATTATTAAAAAACTGCCTGTGATAGGAGGAGACTAGTCCACAGCTTAGAAGATCTTCTTTGTCCCAGGTTGACTCAATGGAAAGCTGCTTTGAATATTTACTATGTGAATATTCTTCATTATATGAAGACATTTCAAAATTTAGGACTCAAATTGTCAAGTGCCCCAAGATTTTGATTCTTTGGTTTCTCTGCCTTTTCTACACACCTATGAAATACAGAGGATAATGCCACCCTTACTACCCATTTAGTTACACTGGGGTATTGTGAAAACACCCTCACTGTGGTATTATGAAAATATAATATTTACTGTTTGTGTAGCACTCAGGAGTGCTGTGAGGATGAGTACCAAAGGAAAAAAAGCTGTGCTGAAATTAATAATTTTGGCCGCACAGCTAGGTTTGAATTACATGTAGTAAATCATGCCTAGGGCAACACACTGAGTGAGAAGAAAATAAAATATTGAATAGCTGCTCATTAAGTGAACACCATCTATTTCGTGAACTGAATGAGGCAGGGTCCCAAGGAAAATACAGTATGTGATTTTGTAATTGAAGATTAGAAGAAGGCTGAATGAAGGTTACGCAAGCCTTTCCTTATGCCTTTCCAAGATAAGGGATCTAGGATTGGGTTGGGGTTTTTCACGTGCAGCTGACCCCTTAGCTATCTGCATCTGCATGGAGCCCAGCTTGTACCCAATTTACAGCCAGGGGGGACCTTGTTCATGCACAGCATGGAGGTGGTTGTCAGATTGTGCAGATTCTGGCATGATTTTCCTAAAAGACAGGAGGGACTGCCTGAATGTATTCAAATAGTCACCCATCCTCCTGTCTCTCCAGCCTGTGTACACGGAGATGCTCTGGAGCATGCTGTGTGAATAACCCCCACAGTACTCTGCCCTTGGCACAAGCAGCTGGAGAAGAATGGGAGAGTTGCACCAGCTCATGCACAATCATCCTCTCACAGCCAGACAGAGAATAGTGTTCTGTCTTACAGAGAAACTGGAAATGTAATTTATTCCAGCTTGGGACTCATCCTGTCTCTATAAATTCTCTAGAAATGCAAGTTGGAGGTGAGATTAAAATGTTGACTGTTGAGCCAAGATTGGGTAGCCTGGACAAACTACTTTCCCTATGAATTTAGATGTGTAGGTGGCTTTGGGTGTGAAGCTCAGGCTTTGGGTGCAGTCTTGGGACCAGTACACAGACTGCCGAGGAGGAGCAGGAGCAGTCCCAGGAACCTGTGCCCATTTCAGACCTTTCCAGTTTTCTTGAAAGCAAGAGCTTGAAGCAAAACCTGAAGGCGTCAATGCGACAGCAAACATTTTGTCAGTATTTTTTCAAACTAGTTGCAGCACTATGGGCCATACACTGAAACAAGTATAAACAGGCCAGCAGGGTTAATGTGAGTTGTGACTGTATGAGGAAGAGATGTGGCTGAATAGGTGGCTGGCAATAACTTACCCTGGCCACATCAAAACCTGATACCAATATGTATAGCTTTATTCTCATCATTTGGAGTGTGTGGTATGCCATGTCCAAATGATGAGAACACAAAATTGTGCTATTTTTAAAATAACTTTGATGTAGAGGAAAAATGTAAAAGCGTTGTCCAGTTCTGAAAATCTTGACTCAAACTCTTGAAAGGTTGACCAAGAAGCATATTTTTCTTAGCTTTGGGAAGCAAGAATTATATATAGACTGACCCGGAATACTTGGCTGGCTATTTTTTGTGTGAGTTGCTACAAAGGAGTCTGGTGTGACTGTACGTGGTGTACAAAGGCAGACACACCCCATATTTAAAATATTGCTGTTTTACTGTAGTCGATCATATTTCCATGCTTGTTTGCCACAGTATGTATGTCTGTAATTATGTGCTGATGGCACATTCTTACTAATCAGAAATGTTATAAAAAAATACAGAGCTATCTCTAGATGCAGACCTTGTTTTTGACAGCAGTGTTTACTGTTGAATCACAAACCATAGAAAACAGTGATTTGCACCAGAACAGCTAATGCATAAGAAGTGTGCTGAACGCTACTTTTGCACAGGAAGAGGGAAGAAAGAAAAACATATTTATCTCAGTAGTGGTTAAATGATAGTGCAAACCAGTAATTATGTGTAAATTATGACCTTGCCCCCTTGCAGTCAGCTCCTTGGTAAATATGACTGCGTTTAATTTCTACCCCCAGCAATAAACATCATTGTTTTCAGAGCAAGTTCAATGCTCCTCTTCAGATTATTTTCTTTTTTCTATGAAAAACTGTGGTTTTAGAGAACAAAACCTTAAAGGAAATGCTGGTCTTTTTCAGATTTTGAGGATTTTCATTGAAATATAAAATTGGTGGTAAAATATTAGCTTTTTTAAATTCCGCTCTCTTCCTTTAAGCTTTTATCATTAAGAGGCATTACATACAAGTTTAGAGCTTCTTTTAAACATACATATTTTTCATTTTCATTTCACATTCTGTAACATTTCCAAAGTTGGAGAAATGTTGAAAAGTTGAAAATGAAGTGATGAAAGAAACCTCTAACTTGGATATCATGTAATGTGCCTGGAAATAAAAGAAAAATTAAAAAAAAAAAAAAAAAAGAAAAAAAAGAAAAAAATGGGAAGGAAGCACACAAACTGATGTGTAAGTGACTTAATTAGTGGAATTTATTTCAACTTTTAAACAGTTCCAATTTTTCTATTTATTTAAACAATAAAAGGCAAATAAAAATTAAGCCTCAGCACTTACATATTATCATGCATTTCAGTGGGATGAACTGCAGCTCCACACAATTATGTGCTATCAGTTGCTGCAGTGGTATTCATTGTTTCCTACCTTAAGCTGTCCTGTAAATTTGCTCTGCACTGTTAAGCAGATACCAAGTTTCTCCTAGAGATGGAAACACTGCTGATGAGCAATGGGAATCTTAATAACTAAGTTTGTTGATGTTTATATTAAACTTCAGAAAAGGTTTGAATAAAAAACAGAAAGCATTCTTCCATGAACAGCCACATTGCATTTCTTCAGTGTTTCCCCTCTAACGTTCTCAGGAAGCAGAGACATGGTCTTGGTTTCAGTTCTCTGGCTTGGGTTAATGCAGAGTATATTTTGATGCCAAATTACCTAGAGCTAATCCCCCTGTGTTGGACAGACCTCAGAATGACTGTGGTGCTTGTTGGGCAGCCCAGCTGCCTTCATGTCTGGACCTGCACTGTGCCCTCCTGAGGTTTCTAGTGGATTGTCCTGTGGTGACTGGAGCAGCTTCCGCCTGACCCACCATGTTAATTCTTCTCAGGAAACTCCCCTGGGATCTCTCTGGGGACTTGGCATACTCCATGGCAGCACAAGGACATGCCAGAGGATGCACTGCCACATTCCCGTGGAGCTACTCCCTGTCCATGTAGGTGATGACTTCAGCAAGGTGCAGTGCAACCCCGCTGTCCCACCAGCCAACGTGAATCAACAGTTCCACCTCAGCAAGGTTGGAGGCTTCTGTGGGTAGATGGGATTTAAATAATTGGCAAGGCCAGGAATGAGAACAGACTTCACTTGATTAAAGAGGAATCATAGCTTGACTCCAGGAGTGTGAAATGCTGCTCACTGGTGTTTCTCTGCTGGAATCAGAAATGGGTTTACTCCTGTGACCTACCTGGAGTTTGAACACATTTTTTCACCACTAAGGCACACCTTTAAATGCTTTGAAATATCAGCAAACTCAGTTTCACAATGGGAGTTTCTGCTGGCAGGCTGGCTGCATCATCAATTTTTGGATGAGGAAATCAGGCAGGATTGGTGACTGGCTCCAGGCCACATCGCTGTGTCTGCGTAGCACTAGGAAGTGCTGTAGAAACATACCAGGGCTGGCGTGGATTTATATCAGAATGAGGCTCCACCCTGGCTAATTAGTCTGCTGGGAAGCAATGTCTATCTAGCAGGGGAGAGAGCTCTGCTAATGCAATCCTGGCTTGTGTAGATGCCTTGTGTGGGGATCCCACAGCTGATCTGCAAAGCACTTTGCATCCCTATGGACCCTTCTCAGGCTCCAAGGACTTCATCAGGAGTGAAGTATATTTTGTGGCTTGAGAAAAGAGTTTCTGAGGACAAATTTCCTGCAGTTTGGCTCAGAGCTGGGAGCTCAGATCTTTATTTTTGTTTCCTTTTTATTTATATTTTCTTTAAAATTATTATTTATTATTGGTAGTATTTTATTTGTTTATTGAGCAACAACAAAAAAGATGGTTAAGACCCAAACCCTAAAAATAGGCTACCATAGTTTGTAAAATAATGAAGTCAGGAATTTGCTGTGACTCAGTGGCTGATTGTAAACTACAGCGTAGGGAGTGAGGGCCTGACTCAGCAGATGCCGGAGCCTTCAAAGGGATTAGAGCCATTGCCAAGGAGTTCCACCCTTTTTTCTTCTTTAAATGTCTTAAGTATCTTAGTCTTGCATCACATTATATATAAAAAGCATGTATGCAATTGAATTGGCACATCCAGAATAGAGTGCATTTTAAACATCAGATTTTCCTGAAGGATTACGATTTGATTATATCTGTATGTGCACACCATTTAATCACTTTGCAAGTAGCAAAATCCCCTCCATGGAATTAAAACCCCTCAAGCTTTATTAACACAGTAGCTGCAAATGTTTAAAAATAGGTGCTTAAAAAAAAAATCCCCTAACCTAAATCTTCATCAAAAAAAATAGTTACAACCCAAACACACCCCTTGGGCCACAACTTCCAGTCCCCCAGTAATGCATCCGGAGTTGATGTATCACTGTTATTCCCTGGGGAAATTGTCCTCATGGGACTTCTTCATTGCAAGATGAGGTGCTTTCTAAGGGGCTAAGACAGTTCCCCACGCCTGCTGCCAACCCATTTCTTAACTTCTGCCTCTGTGTAATCTTTTTAACTGAAAAGATAAAAACATAGGAAGTTGGTCTATACTTAAAAAGTTTTGCTGGCATGGCAATGGTATAATTACGACAGTAAAATCCCTACTGTGAGTTCAGTCCTACCATCAAAAGGTCTTTTTGTTGTTATACTGTAATCTGTTCAGTGAACTGGTTTAATTCCTACCAGCAAAACAACTTTTTTTTGCTGGTATAAGCGGTTTCTCTGCTCAGGGTGTTGGCTGTTTCAGGACTACTGCTATACCTCCATTGGGTGCCGAGGTGCCTGGAGGACGAAACACAGTTCTCCCTGTTGCAGGAGAGGGCTGAGGTACCCTGCACACCAGAGGGATTAGGAGGCATGTGATGACTGTTGTGTCAAAAAAAAATTAAAATTTTCTAACTATCACCTTTCAGTCTGGATCCTTTTCATAAGCTCTTTATGGTTTTAAGTCTGTCTTCACTCTGCAGTTTTTTGGCTAGGACTGAGCGGGGTTGCATGTACATCCCAGTACTGCTTCTGACATTGAAGACATTTTTGGACTGATACTGAGAAAAGCAATGATTTTTTCACAGGACTGCGAGTTAAAACCTCAGGTCAGAACATCATTTTTGCAGGCAAAGATGTTTTAATCCATCTGTGGCTTTCTGTATATGTAAATATGCTGAATTTCACCTGCCAGTCCGTGGTGACTTGGTGAGTCCTGATGCAAAGTGCAACTAGAGAAATGCAGATGCTCAAAATGGGTGTTTCACTCACACGCCATCGCCACCCCTCAGTTCTTCCCTGTTGTTTTGTGTGGGGAGGGTGCACATATTTGCACTTGGCAGATTAGGGACAGAATTTTAGTTGCCCTTCACAGTTACACTGTCCCCATCTGTCACCTTGTGCTCCCCAGTGATGGGAACTGGGCGTAGGTGGTCCATGGGACAGCAATGGAGCAGGGCACAGATAACATCTCTCTGAAGCCACTGCTTACCCCACGAGGAAAGGCACAGCCATATCCATACAGGATTTATGTCTTTATTTGTAAATACATGTGATGTGTGTGTTTGTTTTCACACACATTTCCTTAGTTTTCCTTTTAATCTCATTTCAATATATTGTGGAACTGATATAAAAAATAATAAAATGCAGCAATGAGCACTCTATCTTCTTAGCCATCACAACTATCGCCTATTTTGTTTTTTGTTTTTTTTTCCTTGAGAAACAAATGCTTCAGCCTGTTTTTGCAAACCTCCTGGCCCTCCCACAGAAGATCATCGGAGCCATTTTCAAGGTATTACATGCCAAAAAAAAGCAGTGACAATCTGGAAGGAACAGGTGTATTGGCTCCTGTTGCTGCTTGAAGGGATAACCACCTAATTTGCTGCTATCACAAAGGAGGTAAACATTTAGTGCACAGTTTCTTTCTCTCTGAGAAAGTCCCACTGGTGTCGACCTAAATAAATTCCAACAGTCAATCTTTTTTTTGGAAAAAAAAAAAAAAAAAAGTTTCCTTCCCTCTGTGGTCCTAGTTTTGTATTGCAACTGCTTGCAAAGAGAAACTTGTTTTGTAAGCAGGTTGGACTTCTTACTCTCAAGGTGATTTTGGCTGGAAGGAACTGTGCCGAGGTATGACCATTCAGGCTGACCTTTGTGCTGGAGGTGTGCTTCAGGCTTGCTGTTCTCAGCTGGTGCTTTCCAGGAGATGGATTTCATTCCAAAGGTAAAAAAGAATAGAAAGTAAATTTTGCTACTGATAAAAAAGGACTGTCTGATGAGGTATCTTTTCAAGACTCTATAAATTACAGCATTTTGTAAAACTAAACAGAGTTGGTGGAGATTTATGCAAAGCTAGTGGGTGCATCTGCATGGGTTCATGCTGTGTCCAGTGAAGCACCTGAACTGAGACTGCCTAGAAAGCCCATTCTGCACATCCTGCCCCCCCGTCTACCTCATGCTCCACTCTGCATTAAATTTAGGACCTCGGTGTGGGGCAACTGCTTAGGAAGACTGAAGAAGAGACAAGAGTCTCACCTGGGGATGAGGACACTATGCTAGAACAAAAGCAACAAAAAGGCTACTATCAGTAAATTGCTCTTTTGCTTTCCTTGCTTAATGCAACAAGCCTGACCGTCTCCACCCTGGTAACTCTGGTTTTCTTAGATTGCTGAATCTCCAAAGAAGCTTCATTCATACTTTTACAATACCTTCTTATGGCATCTCAGGGTTAACCATTTTTATGCCTTTAAATAGTTTGGGGATTTTTTGTTTCTTACCAGATTATGAGATTATTTCTTTGAACTGAAAATAGGGCCCAAAGTCCTAAACACTGTCTACAGGGTTGTACCTTAATCAGTAGCTCTCAAAATCACAGTTCTCAATAAATATGACTTGCAGCAGTTGGTTTTGATCTGATTGAAGTCTAACTCTTGTCTTTTCTCTACAGTGTATTTCTAATACTTTAGAGTGTGTCTGCAACAACTGAGTCTTTCTGAGATTTTCATTCAATTTACAAATTGTACATCTGAAGCTGAAAAATAAGCTCCATATTTCTGTGGTTAAGCGAGGTTTGCCAGGCCCCTTCAGAAATGACAGCAATATTTTGTGGTTTGTTTCAGTTAACATGGGCTGCAGTCAGCGCGTGAACCTTTTGGTGCCCTCACCGAGTTCACAGCCTCCTTCCCTACATGAGTCTATCAGTGCAAGGGGTTTTTTGTTGTTTGTTTTTTGGTTTTTTTTTTTTTAGTAATACCTGCAGAGAAGTGGAGAGCTCTCTGGTTTCTAGTTTTGGCTATGTGGTTTTAAGACAGCTGTGCCAATATCATCCTTCAGGACATCTGTGAAAAACTGGGTTTTACCCACTGTTGTAGCCACTCAGTGTTCGACCTTTGTATTCTGTTGCTCAAACTCTTAAAAGATTTTTTTTTGTCATGTTCACTGGGCACTTTTCATAAGCTTATTGCTTTAGACAGTTTATGGGTGAGATTATTTTTTTTGTAGTCCAAGATCCCAAGGAATTATTGTACTTACCTTAGACAGGTTGGAGAAGGTATGCTACAGATGGCTGAATCATTGCTGTGGTCAGTCTGTGCACATTGTAATCACCTCCCCCACCGCTCCCCCCCACCACCAC
>JANIJG010001311.1:54609-89309 GCA_024611175.1 Megaceryle torquata | reverse complement strand
TACACATGCGTCAATCATTTGTGTGGTCAGTGTGTGCACATTTTTATCCCCCCCCCCCCCCCCCCCCCCCCCCCCTTTTGTTGTGGTTTGTTTGTTTGTTTGTTTGTTTTGTTGTGGGTTTTTTGGTTTTTTTTTCTTTTTTTTTTCTGAGAGATGGTATTTATTTTAAACTTTTTTTTATTTTTAAGCTTTAGCCTAGTATCTCTTTCCAAAGCTTCTTAGACTCCCTTAAGCTTCTCTCTGTTCCCAAAATCATGCATCTCTTTATAGCATCCAAATTTCTTGCATTTTTCAAATTAAATACTTGTTTGCCAACTAAGAGTTTGCAGAGCCAAGGTCTCCCTGTGGGAGTGCTGAACATGTGCAAATGTCAATAGGTTTCCCAAAAAGCACCTGCCAGGGCCTTACTGGGCCTCTACTACATTAGACCAGTGCCTGCACCAGACCTCTCTCCAGAATGGTTTCCAATGGGCCTGGGGATGGATTTACTTTAAAAAAAAAAGTTTATATATATTTACTTCTAAGCAGTTCTCCTATTTCTCTTACAGTGCCACCAAATGAAAAATTGTTTCTTTTCTCTTGCCTTCGTCTGTTCATCATCTCCTCCTGCTTTGGCCTGGAAGAAGTTTCCAGAGCACAAATAAATGACTGACTGCTCTTCCAGTCCTCTTGAGGTCTGAAGTCCACATCCTGGGAAGATAATTGTGAACTCCTGCTCATCAGCTCTGCACTGAATTTACGCTCCTTTTCCTTTTTATCCCATTGATGATTCCCTTTCCCTTCCAAAATATTTTTCTCTACCTTTATCTGCGTGGTTCTTTACTTAGAACAGTGACTTCACCTCTGTTATGTATTATTCTTCTAATACTTGTGCCATTTCTCTGAAATTATTTTACCTTTTATTTTGCTAAAATATTAAATGGCACAGAGCTATGACGTAGCCCCAGAAAAAAACTCACTAGAAATGTTGCTGTCTCTTTATATCCATTTATCTTTTAAAACCTATCAAAGAACTAACTTCCTTTCTCACTTAATGCATGGGATGCTGGATTTGGTTTCACTCTTGTGTCTTATGTGACTCAAAGCTGAATTTCTTAGAGAAATTCAGGATTATTATCTCAGTGCTGGTGCCTTTATCAACAAAACTTCTGATCTAAATTTGAAAAGTTATCAGTATTATTTGATATGATCTACTTTCCATAAACATATTGTTTGCTATTATTTCTGCTATTACCCTTAAACTCAGATCTCTTATGTGCTCTTCTCCTGTGCTCCTGGGGTCTCTGTCAGAGCAGCAGGCAGGGCCATTTGTTCTTGCAGTCACTGAGGTAGCATCAATTATCTTCCAGGTAGTGGCAACTTAATGACTGCTTTACTGAAAACCAGTACTAAAGTTATGAATACCATCTCCAACAGCTCTTAACACTTTAAGACTGCAAGTTATCTGGACTAGGTGATTTCCATATGTTCAACCTTACATACCTTGATCCCACTTTCTGAGTATTACCTGAGTATTGCCTCCACTGTTGAACCTGCTACAGTTTTTAATGTTTAGCTGATACTTTCTAGTTGCTTTCAGTTTCAGTCTTTTAAAAATATTATCCATATTCTTGTGGTTGCTTTATCTCCTTTTTTAAGCAGGTTGACATCTTAATCACACTTTTCTGTTTCTTTATTACAGTATTTTTTTATTATTTTATATATATGTAGTGCATATATGTTTCTATGTAATAAAATCAGAATGTAATAAAAGTAACTTATTATGGTCTTTTTCAACAGCTAGAATTTCCCAGCTATTATTGATATTTTTCTGTTTACATTTCCTCTTCCAGGTGATTTTGTGCATAACTATTCTTAGCTTTGTGAACTTAGGACTTCCACAGAGCCAAACATATAATTCTGTTTGCACATAATTACATCTGTTAAATGACCAAAGCAACAGCTAATTTCTATTCTCTGATCAGTTTTAATCTGGTGTGCTGAGATGTAAGGTAGAACTCCTTTCATGTGGATACAGTTTATTCTGAGCATGAAACCTGACACATAAAATGTCTTCAGGACACTTTGGAGCTGGCATCAGGAGACACCCAGCATATTTCACTCTGTTTCAAGCCTGTGTCAGTGCAGCTTTTTGTACAGTTTGGGCATATACTTAAGGAAGCAGGTACTCTGCACTCTGTTGGGATTGCCCAAGCTGGCTGCCTGTTACTCTTGTGCTAGTGAAGCTGGGGCATCCAAAGCATCGGCTTTCTCAAGTTGTCCCTGACTCAGGAATGGAGAATGACAGAGAACCTCTTTCTGACATCACTGAAATCTTCCTTAACTGGAAGTTAATCTTGATTTTGAACTTCTTACTATAATAATCTTGTTATTGGGTTTCAATAAGATAAACTGGGATGAATTTGTACTCTTATGAGAGGTTTTAGTCCCTTTTGTCTGTGGCTCATGCCCATACCACTGGTGCAGAGGCAACTGGAGAACTCCTCTTCCTGTCTAATAGTGATGTAATTGATTTTGTTCCAAACATCTTTATCCTGAGCTGAAAATATGCTTTGATTCTTTCTTTCTTGATTTCCTCCTTTTTGTTAGCATTATGTTCTTTGGTCTAGTCAGCAAGTAACCTGGAAAGTTGATTTTGTTTCTATTGAAACCGGCATGGTCTGAACTCTGCCAGTCATTCTCTCTATTCAAGGTAAGATGAAATTCCACAAATCCAGTTTCATTAGATACTCACTATGTACCTCCTGATTTCTTCAACAAAAAATCAGAAAGTGTCCTGTAGATGATAGTCAGCATCCTAACACACCTTCACTTCAACTTCAGATTTAATTAATTTTGTATACTTTTTAAACAGCAGCTTTGTGCAGAAAAACAGTGATTAAATAATTAAAAGTTGTATGAAGCACACAAGCAGACTGAATTAAGATGGCACAGGCAACATCTGTCCCAGTACATTACAATTTTTGAATGCTAAATATATAAAGTTTTTATGTTAATTTGAGTACATAGCCTATATATTGAGGTGTTTCAAGCCTTTTCATTTTATATGTCTCTATAAATTTTCGTGCTGAAGTAGGAATCCTTTTAGCTCGAACTTTTCCTAGACACTCTCACAGACCCCTTAGGAAAGAACAACAACAAAAAAAACCCCCAGAGATCCTAATAGGGCTATGTGAACTATCAGTCAGAAAAAGAATGAGATTCAATAGGGACTCATTCAGTTATGGTGATAAAATATTTTGTGAAAAACAGTTATAATATTTTTTTTCTAAAAATTCTGGGGTTTTGTAGTCTTGTCCAGTAGCTTCTTTTGCAACTGAACTCACAAATAAGTGTACTTTGTCTCTGCCTGGAGAACACTGTTTGCTAGCAGGGCTGCAGCTGGAGATGTGGTCTCTGTTAGAGCTTAAATTTGTTGGTAAGTTCTTAGTTTTTGAAAGAGGCTGGGAGTAAGGGAGAAAGCAATGAGTAATCACCCAGGGCACTCTCCCTTCTGCTTGAGACAGGGGCTGTCCCATGGTAGTGAAGCTGGAACTTTGGCATGGCCTCCCCATGTAGTTCAATCACATCAATTCAACCTAGAGCTGAAGATGACATTAATCACAGTGCATCCTTGATGGCAAAAAGGGAAGGGAGAAAAGCAAGCTTATTTCATCACTAATACCAATTAATAATAACCTGAGATTAGCCACAAGCAGAGGGAAGGTGGGAGATGTGATGGAGCAGAGTTGAAGAGGTCTGAAACAGGCATGAGGTCACTGCTGGTGGAGCCAAAGTCTTGGATTTCTGCCATTATGTGTGAGGGAGTCAGCAGCAAAGGGATTAATTTCTCCTTGGCAGGTGACTAACTCTCTGTGTCTTCCAAGAGAGGATGCCAAAGTTGGACAGAAACCTGCTAAAGGTGCTCAAATAAATATTCCAAATGTGGAGGCTGGACGAGGGCGAGGAGAAGTTTACCTCAAAAAAAAAAAAAAAAAAAAAAAGGCCAACAAAAAAAAACTTAACAGAGAGCCTGCAGGATAAGCAGGGTCCAGAGCTGACGGATGGCTGTGGGCAAGGGAGCAGGATAATAATGTGCATTTTAAAGGAGAGCCAAGAACTCTTGTTTTTTAATCTGAGGGCTCTTGCCAACTCTCTCCCAGATCCTGGGCAAGGTGAAGTCTGCTTCTGTTGAAACCACGGGGATTTCTTGCATTCATTTCAGCAGGGCCAGGATGTCACTTTTCTTGAGGAAGGAATAAAATTGACTGATGGGAGGAGAGGAGCCTGGGAATAAATTAGTTACCTTTTACAGTGTTTCAGCTATATGTTATTATCACTGCCATGAACCACATCCAACAATCCCTTGCACATAAACTGAGTTAATATTAAAGTTTATTAAAAAAACCCAACACGGTCCAAACTGGTAACAACATGAGTTGAAAGGCTATGCACAGCAATACATTTCAGTGTCTTATGGCCCCATTACATTCCAGTGCCCCTCCCATAGCTGCTGAGCTGTCAACTTGCCAGAAATACCTTCAGTCCATCATAATAAAAAAGTAAATATTTAATACCTTTTAAAAACCTGGCACTTAGCATGGATGGAGATGCAGTTGCAGTGTCTGCCCCAGCATTAGAAGTTCAATTTTTACATGTCGACCTGAGAGCTGAGGAGTGCAATGGAGAAAGCAGGGGTGAGGGAACGGTTAACTCTCTGCTGGATCTTGGCTGTGGTTTTGGAGGCTGTTTTTTTTTTCAGACAGGGCAAGGCTCCATTTCTGGCTGTGAGAGAACTGCTGATCACATCCCAGGCTAACAGGACCAGAAGTCCAGAAGTGCCTGGTCACTGCCATGGGGTCATGGGCTTTTCTAGTGATTCCTGATCATTCGTGTTGCTGGAAAATGAAACAGTTCCCTGTGAATTCAGGAAGTAATGCTAGTTTCAAATGAGCATACATGAAATAATTAGTTTCCTTGTTTTAGAAGGTGTTGGGATAGGTATTTTTTCCACACAGGCTAATGAGTAAGATGGTTCATTATATGTGAGAATGAAAAGGTTTCTGTTTGTACAGAACTGTAAAAAATCTTCTCTCCTCTCCTCTCCTCTCCTCTCCTCTCCTCTCCTCTCCTCTCCTCTCCTCTCCTCTCCTCTCCTCTCCTCTCCTCTCTCTCCGTGTGTGGCCTTAGTTTTGCATAGGTTTATATCCTTTTAGTTTCACTTCAGCTTGTATTTGAGTATGCCCCAGCGTGAGAACCACCGAGTTGGACTTGGCTTACAGTAGAAATGTCACAAGACAGCAAAACCTTTAACAAAGCCCCTGGTATCACAGGGCATCTGGCTGCATTTGAGAAGGGTCAGGCTGGTAAACTACATGTACCACAGAGCAACAGGGCACTGTGCTACACGTGTAGTTTAATGTTAAACTGCAACTAGAAAAGGGTTTGAGTCAGTTAAATTTCACAAACATTAAATACAACTTCAAAAAATCACAAAGCTGTTTATCATTGAATGATGCAACTGTGAAACTTTTCAGTATCCTGAAAAGAAACTTTTATGAAATTACCATCAGTTTTATTTTCGCACAATTTATACTAGGATTTGTGTTACACACTATTGTAAATAATCAGGAAAGGGAAGATGAACAGCAAGGTAACAACTTTTCTAGATAATACACAGTTGTTTAGGATAGAGGAAACAAGGATTTAAATAAAATATCCTTAATTTTAAGTGGATAAAGAAGAGGTCTATTTCAGTTGTTACCATTCAGACAAAAAAAAAAATAAATTGGAAACTGTAGATAATTTTCAGAGAAAGCTCATATTAGTATTCAAAAGGATTATAAAGGTAAGTAGCACTTTGCAAATTACTAGAAAAAAAAAAGTAGAGGAATATAATAATACCACTATATGAATTCATATATCCATCCCATATGCTAGAAGTAGTTCTAGGAAAAGTTTTAAAGAAGATAACTATAAGACAGCCACAGTAGTTTGACACTCTTGGGCTTGGAAAAACTAAAATATGAATGGAATATTGCAATTTTTTAATAAAATCTTAGAGGTATAAGAGAGAAAATTATGCAGATTGCATGCTATTCTCTTCATCCAAGGGATTCAGAGGCACCCACAGAAATTATTAAATAAAGTGCAATATAAACACAGGGAAAATCTCTTTCACACACTATATAATTATGTAGAATTCATTGTTACTGAATGACATGGAGCTAAAGAATATAAATGGTCTCAAAGGTATTAAATGAAAAGGGGATATTAGTCTCTGGAGCAAACAAATATAGTGCATCACTCAGGTGCAGAAGTCTAAGTCACAGATGGCTGGACCAGGGAAAGCTGGACCAAGGAAAGGATCACTCTGAGTTCCCGTGTTCAGTGTATCCCCCCCACAAGCATCGACTGCTGCCACTAGAGACAGGAGCTGGCCAGCGCAGGACATCTTACCTTTCAGCTCACCCATTTTGGGATCTGCCTCTTCTGTATTTCTGTGTCCAAATTTTCATTTTGGAAATTCAGATTTGCTTGCTGATTTAATTAAACCAGATCGGGGTGAGTTACAGTCTGCTGAGGGACAGACCATCCTAATTTTGTGTAATTCTTACAGCTGTGACATGACTCAGTTTTATTTTCATTGAGGAGAGAACAAGGCTGTGTTGAAAATGAATCTGTGGTCTTTTTAGGAAGGAAGTTTTTCTTTAGAAGTAAATAATTTTCTCTCTGAAGCCAGACAATGTTATGTGTAATATTTGTGACCCCATGTGATATTATTGCTCACCTGAGTACAAGCTGCAGGCAGTAATTTGGCACCTGAATACACGTCTAGCTGTCAAGATGGAAGCAATAAGCAGACTATGGCAATACATTCAGATCCAAAGGCAGAGTTAGAAAACTTAGAATTATCCCCAAGTCTTGTCCGATGCATATAACACAGCAGTAATGTCCTGTAGACAGCTGTAGCAGAGCGTAGCTGTCAGGTCCATGCTTGGAGCCACACCTGCTTGTAGCAACAGAGAGCAGGGCCACTGCATATATAGTGCACTAAATTGCATGAGAAGTTACCCCCAGCTTTTCCAACAGTTGAACTAGGTCAGAGGTGTGATTGTTTACTCTAATAATTAGCCTTGTGAATAGGCACCTCCTTCCTGGGGAATCAGCTAGGGGAGTAATAATACCCTTATGCTCATAAAATGGAGTCCAAAGGATATGGCTTCTATCTGTTAGTGGCTAAAAATCCTGTTTGTGGATACAGCCTGGCAATGTATAACCCTAGAAATAGGTGGCTATAGTTTTCCTTCCAGTATTTAAATTCAGTTCCTAGTATTGATATTACAACACAGGTGCTAGAGAAACAGAGGCACATAAGACATCATAAACTCATTACTAATGTGACACTGACAGGAAGCCAGGAGCATCAGAGAGTGAACAGAGGGATGTCTTCAGATCGTTAACTTAAAAAAAAACCACCCAAAAACCAGACATCCACACCCACACTGTTATTCAAAAAACAGAACATCATCAGGAAGTAGTGAGTCATCATGTGGCCTTTGCCCTTTTTCATGATGGTGTTTCCTGAATGTAAGATTTAGGCTTCTTCTTTCCTTCAGACGAAGTACCTAGTACCACTGTGGAAGTAAAAGCCATATTTTGTTTATTATCAGAACTACTGTGCATGGGGGAAAATAATATGGTTGCTAATGTGATGATTGAGCATACAAAGGATTTGGGCACTGGACCCTTGGATCCCCTCACCTCTGGCGCTTCCTCATCCCATGCCAGTGAAGGTGCTTGAACAGAGATCTGACCTGATCTGTGTGGGTGTAGGGATCTGCACCAACGTCAGGTTTGGAAGAGGAGATTTAGAAGGGCCCAAGCCCAAACAAGTTGCCCAACATATTTTTAATAGATTATTGCCAAGAATAAATGATACAGGATAGTGCCTTAAGAAGATCGTGGAAGTAATTTGTGTTTTAAAACATCTTCTTAGTGTACATTGTGGCATTACTATTAAAGTAACCAGTTCAGCCTAATATAATACATCTAATTATATGACGTGAGCCTCATCTGATGACTTTTGCCAATTATATCTGACAGGGATATTTTAGATGAGACACCATGTGTTACAGCAATTTTGAAAGCTGAATATAACAGCATATGTTTTCAAAAATAAAATATCCACTGTGTTATTTGCCCTGATTAAGTACCTACCAATGCAATTGTAAAGTAGGCAAGCAGGCCTTTCTGGTTTGTGAATTATGCCTGTGCTGAGTCATCGCTGGTTCTTTTAAAGGTTTATTATGAATGAAGGGCTGGGTCAATGCCAAATTCCATGTTTCTGGCTGCTTCTTTTGTTCCCTTGCAAGTTATTCAAAACCCTGGAAACAAGTGTCTTAAAATGAAAACTTCTGAAGTTACAGAAGTGTCTTAAACTCAAAACTTCATAACAACCACCTCAAGGAGTGACCCTGGGCACCTGAATAGAAGATGTTACCAAAAATGAAAACTATGACATACACTGTCATATGACAAAACTCTTGTCATTTAAAATTAATATGATAGTCAACGATGAGAAAACAAAACAAAGCAAGCTATTAACTTTTTCTTCTGCAGAAGTGAAATGCAGCCTCATATAAGAATGTCCGGGCAGAGGATAAAAGGAAAGGCATCCTCCATTCCCTCTGAAGGTATCAGGGGATTAGAAGTGGGTAGAGATTAGAAGGCTATTCTTGGTTCCTCCTCTTGCTGTTCAGACAGACACTGAGCAGAAAGGGCTCAGAATTCATGGGCTAGAGAGAAAAGAGAGAACAGGAGTGAGAAGAGATACATTTTATTTGATATTGTTGTTTACTGTAAATTTACACGCAGACTTTTGGATCCCAAGGGATTTCCCACAGTGCTGGTCTGAACCAACGTTCTGTCTTGTACCTGTTCTCAGGCCAAATGTATCCAGCATTACAGAGAGGACTAGACCCCAAAACACATTGCTGTGAAGACATGAGAGTGATAGATTGTAACCAGACCAGACAGCCCCAGAAGCTGGTCCCTAACACAGAAGGCAGGCTGCACTCACCTAAAAGCAAGGTGATCCCAGCACGATGGGTTGCACCTGTAGGCAGATGTGGTCTCTCCCTGCTGGGAAGAGCAGAGGTTTGTCATTAGGTGTTGCATATTTTCAGGGCAGATGGGCAGTATCAGGCTCCTGGGTGTGCATCGGCAGAAGGAGATCAGGCAAGGAGATGGCACTGAGCTGCTGGGTCCTGGCTGGGTGGTGGCAGGACTGCCATGCCAGGTGGCAGCAGCAGCTTTGGAGGGGAGCAGCAGCTTGGATGTACACATGTCACTGAGGGTCTTGTACTCTGTGTCAGAACTACCCTAAAATTTTTGCAGATCCAAACCCCAACACATGGCTGGAGCTTCGTTGGGATGCCAGGCTAGATGATTTTCATCCCTCTAGCCTATGTGTCCTAGCCCCAAGACAACTGGTCCCAGAGCCTTCCTATCCCCCTGTGCAGGAGAGCAGCAAGTCATACCCACAGACTGGTACATTAGCCTGAAGCACTTTATATGAGATATGAGAAACTTGCATCCAAATCCCTTTCCTGCTGGCTGGCACTCAGACATGCCTGTCTGTCTCCCAGGAAAGCCTAATTACTCCACTTCAGGACATTCTGGGAGAAACATTCTCAAAATCTCTTATTTAGGTTTTTCAACACTGGCTAAGTATTTGCCTTGTTAAGCTGCCCCTACCCTCAGCTGAGTGTGAAACCGCTTAACTTCTCTTTTGCTTTGCCCCACTAAATACCTAACTGCCTCAAGAAAAGTGGAGCAATTTTAAGAGAAGGGACAGAGCCAAGCCCTCTGAATACCTACTGCAGCACCTTCATGGCTAGACTACTGTGCTGAACATTAGAAGCTGGTTGTTAAAAGCCTTCAGGCAAAAAAAGAGTTTTTCCACCTCTCACATGAAGTCTTTAATCACGAGATTATGGGATAAAAGGCAGTGTGGGTGAGGAGGGAGCATTGTGTTCTTGCTGCATTTTGTGGGAAAAGCCTGTCTTAGGTGTTGAATGCCAAAAGAGCATTTGTGGTCGAGAGTGCTGTTAGCAGAAGGAGATAATGTCCTCTGGCATGGGATCACCTAGACTCTGTCAAGTGCTTAAACTTTGCATCTTTCCTTGATTTGTCTGAGATAATTTAGGTGGCTCCCTATCCAGTGCACAAACTGGAGAATGCCTCTGAAGACAAGCACAGACAGACATACATATCCATCCTGCCTGGGGTCTGAGCTGGCCAGATGAGAGCCAGCTGTGATCCCGCAGCTGTATATGTGATATTAGTGCATTGCTGTGCTCGAATCAATACATCTGTCTGAAAAGCAGCACATACTTGCTTAGACACACCACAGCTAAACAGCCTCTAAATCACAACTGGCTTGCATCCTGCCAGCTAAGACCCCAGCCAAAAGAGCCCAGATCTGCCTACACCTACCTGTATAAACATGGTTATTAATCCGTGCCAAGTCCTCCACTTGCTCTAAGGAGTCTGGGTGCCAAAGTGTTTGATGCTGCAGCATTATGTGTTACACTTGTGGATGTTTAACTTTTGATTGACTGGGAGAGTCAGGTCTGAGCTCAGCTGGTCTAAATATTGCACTGGGACTTCCAGAACATGAGAGGTTCTCTTATTTTGGATGCTGTGATCTGTGGCCAATAGCAATCTAGCCTCGGCAGAGGGAAGCCTGACTCTCACCTGAATGTTGAATAAGTACATAAGCCTATATCATGACTTTTCTTCAAATTTGTCTGCTGTCTTCAAGTATGTTGTTTCCAGGAGCAAGTATTCTGATTTTGCTGATGTTTATTCAACATCAGCTCCTACAAGTTTACTTCACTACCAACAACTCAGGTGATAAACACTGAGACATAAACATTCCCCCAAGAAATTGCTGAATCCTGTTTTCTGGCACACAGATACAAGATAAGATCCATATTTAACACTGGGGAAAAGTTATTTCCTTGTTTTCTTTATTGAGTGTAATGGAAGTTGATTTTTGGAAGGTAGCAGACATCAGTTCTTTGCAGTTTTTGGTTACTGGGTATTTTGTACTTCATTTTTGCATTCCTTCAGCCAGTGGTACAGTGCTGTGTGATGTAGGAGAGATTCAAGTTAAAGACATGAAAAGCATACTAAAGAAAAATTGCAAACATCTAGAAGTTTGCATTCAAAATGTGCATTTTTGTCTGAGATACCATCATATATAACTGTACTTGCCAAATTCTTCTAACTAGTGTGTGTGTATGTGATTTAAAAATGCAAGCAACCCCATCAAAGGGCCTCTGGCTTTTTTGATTCTCTGAGAAATGAATAATATTCAGCACATTTTTTGGAAACCGCATATAAGTCAACCCTGAAAGTAGGGCTGGACATTTAATATTCAGAGAATTTTAACAGCTTCAGTATGAAGTAGGAGAAAGTAGAGTTGCATTTGGGATCCTGCTGTCTGCCAAAATAATACTCTCTTGTTTTTCATCTTCACATCACTTTTCAGATAATGAACGGATGGGTTTAGGTGCTTTACTCTTGAACTGTAAGCTTGGTGGTGCTTAATGTAAATTGCATTATGAATATATAGAGCCACTTCCTGATTTAGCAGCAACATGTACCTCACTGTAGCATAAGTTTTGGCCCATTGCCTGAATCCGGTCCAGGGGATGTTTGGCATGGTTGCACAGGCACCGACGTTGGACGTCTGGGACAGCCATGGTGGCAGGGGCTGCAGCAGCACCTGGGAGCAAGGAGAACTTATCTGGCCAGTAAAGAGATGGCCTCACTGCCCACAGCGTGTGTGCCTGTATAGGGCTCATGATTGGGGGAGCCTCCACACCAAGATGCCCTGGCTTTCAGGGCTGTATGGTTTGACTGCACACTGCAGTTTCCACAGGGCTTTTGTTTCACTCAGTGAATAGCTGGCGTTCTTTTTGCTATTTGGACATTTTTCTGATGTTACCAAGAACATTATGGGCAATAATTTACTATCTTCACAGCTTTGGTATGAGTTTGGGTGTTCTTATTTTTCCCATTTTGCAACTGAGAAAATATGTACAAGCTTGTTGAAAATACCTTCTAATGTTTATCGTCTTTTCTGAGGCACTGAGAGACTGGGTCACAGAACACAGAATTAAGTCCAGTCATCTTCACCCACAGCAAAAAGTAGTCTTCCTCACTGCTGCATATCCACCCCATCACCCCATAGCCACTGATGAATATCTACCTGTGTCAGACCTACAGAAAACTATGAAGGTGCAGTGAGTTACCAACTATTCCCTTGTGACTTGGTCTGAAAACATTGTCTGGTATCAGAAGGCGCGTTCCTGGCATATGTTCGGAGATAATTGTTATCTCTAAATGGCATTTCTTTTTAACCAGTGAAAGCATTTTTTCCTCTTCTCTAATCTTCTGCATTGTTCCCCTCTCAGTTTCTGCAGAAAATGTGGGAAGCTTGCCACAGACAACATTTGAATTCACTGCATAACCCAGCTATTTTCAGGTGCACCAATTGAAACACCAATTGTATTTTAAATAAAATAGCATGTGACTGACCAGCTTTAATTCTACATTTCCTATCTTTGGAGAGTCTGATTTGGCAGTCTCAACAGCTCTGTTGTGCAATAATTTATAAATGTACTAGTACATTAGGTAGATAGTCTCTGCTGCTTGGAGAGGGATGTGGATGTGTTTATGTTCCTGAAACTAACAGCCCCAACACCATGTGATGCAAGTAGGCAAGTACCCTCTTTGTAGAGAGGAGGAAATGGGTGTGGGTTGATGCAGTGACTGGAAGCCAATAGCTGGTGTCTTAGCTGCGCTCAACTAGTATTTTTAGTACATAAAGGACATAAAAGCTGTTCCCCAGTACTGGAGTTAGTAGGCTGGGAAACTTTCTCAGTTGCTGCTGCAGAGCAGAGGTTTTACTGCCAGTGATGCGCACGCAGGATATCCTGCCCTGCTCTTTCCCTCTGGAGGGAAGCTGGGATACCATTGCACTACCTGTCCCAATTTGTGGGACCAGAAGACCTCTTCTGGGGGCATTCCTCAGCTGGACCATGAGGTTTTGAGTTATTGTTGGATCAAGGTAAAGACTTGGCCCAAAAGCTTTTGGGTCACAGGTCTGTGCGTTGATCATTAGAGCACAGATTTATGCAAATGCTGGAAATAGAAAGAAAAAAGGTTTTTTATCTTTTTCCCTGTTAGCAGAAGAAAATGGAAAAGGGACTTAATCTTTTCTCCTTTAATTGTGTGGTCCTGCTCTATTGAACTTAATGGCTATTCCTATATGGTTGCTCATTGGGAGCAGAATCAGCAATAACTGCCTCCTGTTAGAGTAACACAGACTGAGTGGATTTCCTCCACTTTTTGTGGGGATATGTTCTATCTCCTTGGACCGATCTTGCAGGCTGCTGGTGGTATGGAAGAGAAAAAAGAAAAAATGAGAAAATAATAACCCTCCTGCACCTGCTGGGAAGGAGCAATCATGGACTGCTGGGCCCTGGTTCAAGCAGGGGCAGCTTTGGGATCTGGTTTGTTCCCCAAGGCTGCGCAGAAGATGCAGTGACGTTTAGATCCTCCTGTGAGCAGGGATTACCACCGTGCACAGCTCCAGGCAGGAAAAGTGCTCTGCTCAGCCAGTTTAGCTTGAAACTTCATATCTGCTCTATATTTTGTCACTCCCTTCTAGTCAACTTGTTCAACACAGCTGCAGAGATGCCTCTAGGAAAGCAGTATTAACTGCTGCCTCATTCCGCAGCCTGGACATCTCCTCTGCCCTCTCTGGCACCATACACTGCCCTGCCTGTGTTCAGGCAGCATTTGTCACTTCGGTTCGGCAGCCACAGTTAGAAAAGCTCTGACTTTCCACTGGAGTGTGCAGATGTTGTACAGTTTCCTTGCCCTAACAGGGAAAAGTTGTAGCTTGAAAACTGCTCTCAGATCCTTTGCTTTTAGCTCTTATCAGCACACAAAAATCTTTGCAAGATCAACTCAGAAATCTAACAGCCACAGAGAATCAAAGCTTTGGCTGTAGAGGCAGATTTCATGGCATTTTTTTAAGGACAATCTGTCTTGGCTTGATCGCCTCTCTCCAGTTTGTCCCAACCAACGTGCCTACCCCCAGTGACAATGAGTGGGCTCCAGGTTTCAGGTCCCTGTGCCTACCTCCTCTGGGGAAATTAAATTGTTTAATGGGTACATGCTTTTGAGGGAGGTCATTACTACCTGTTGTGCTAGACTTTACCAGATTTCCCTGGCTTTCTGAAATTTCTGTCTTTCCTTTCTTTTTAACATTTTCCACATGAGTATTTTGCTTTTCAGATTGTTCATTCTTAAAGGCCTTGGAGCTGTAATGGAGACATTAATTTTATTTACTTGACCAGTAGATGGGGACACTGAACACCACAAACCTGGTTTAGCTCCACCACGAGGTTACCTGTGGACCTGGAGCTGGAGCCAGAGACCTCAGAGCTGGGCAGGAGCAGGTATATGATGGCTACTTTGGGGAAGGAGTTAGCAGACTCTGTTAACACAGCAGCTTTAGAGATCCTCCGGCAAACACCTCCAAGCACGGGGCAAATCTGTCCCCTTTCTGCCTGGAGAAACAAGTTGCTCAAATTGGATGTCTGCTGGAGAGCATGGAGCTATGGCAAGAGGATGGAGAGAGTCAGAGGTGTGAGCCCGTCCCTCACTGCCTCTCTCCTAATCTCATCCCTCTTTGCTGGGGATTACATCCCAAGGACTGCTCTGATCCTTTGATCCTCCCTCACAGTAAGACTATCTCAAGAAGTGGCCACTTTGGAATTTCTGGCTGTATCTGTGAAGTGAGTTGGGAAGTTAAGTAGCTTTTTGGTTTTTTTTGGTCAACAGTTCAAGCTATTTTTAAAGGACCAAGATCAATCTACGCTTCAAATAGCATTTCTCTAATTTATCTATTTACATTGTAAGTGCAGATAGGGCTTAAATTGCCCATTGTCTGCATTAGCTCTTCATGTCTTTCATCTGCATCAGAAGGGCTTTGTTGCTGTGGTTTTCCTTCATTTTCTGGACAGAGCTGGATGTGGAAGAGATAAGACTTCCTTCAAATAGAGGCAGTGATGTTTGGACAATTCAGATCATCATTATAAAACAGAAGGAATGGGGCTGAAGAGCAGACATCTGAGCCAGAAAGATCCATGTATTTAAAATCCTGAGGCTAGTTCTTGCTTGTTAAAGCTCAGAGATGATGCCTGAGGGACTAGTGAGTTGGGTTTTTTTTTTAACATAGAAGATGTAAAATGAAGCTGTGGTTGCACTTAATGATAAAGGACGTAAAACTACAACTCTGTGATATGGCCATATCATTAGGGGATTATGTCCACTGACCATGAGAAACAGCTGGGTAGGCTTTATGCAGATTAACTGATACCCGGTGTCAAGGTAGTGCTGTCGAACAACTGATTTCTCTGAACTAGTTTGGCCCTTAGGAGAGGTTGCGCTGTCTCCTGTTAATCCCTAGCAGATGTTTAGAAGATGTAGACACCCAGTGCCTGGCTGCAGTGGCATGACCTTGTGCAGGGAGGAGTCAGTGCTGCTTGGGATCACGGATGTACAATGGCTATGGACAATCTTCAGTTCTGAATGAGGAATGCACGCACGTCCGGGGCACAGAGAGTCCCTGACAAATAGTGGTAACCTTTAAGGGAAGCTGTGTAAATGATCCTTGTCAATACTACCATTAGATTAGTGAGGGACAGGGAGTACTCCAGGGCTATGAACTGCATTACAGTCACTTAATAGAGCTCATTGGTAGTAAACTGACTCAGTGATTTGCTTTTCATCAGCTCTGCCAGCTGACTTTTGAGCCTCCTCTGTTCAAATGGCATGTGAAATCTCTGGTGTTATTTGGCACCAGGGATGTAATTTAGCAGAAGTGAGCATAAAAGCAACCAGATTGATAACAGCTAGCCAGGTGCTTGTGAATTTTAAGTAATGCTGGCAAGAGCTTAAGACTTCTCCCCTTTCAGCTTCCAGCTGGGTCATGTACTTGTGCAGAAAGGGTACCTGTCTGATTTTTTTTCCTATCCTGATGTTTGCACAGGTCTGTATGTGAGACCATGTGTGCAGCTTATAGCTTCAGCAGTCAATAGCTGTGGCAGTGCCAAGGAGCAGGCTGTGGAGGTCAACCTGGGTAGAGAGATGATGGGTAATGGAAAAACACTGGCTCTCCTCCATGTATGCTAGGAACTAAAGACTTTAATAATTGCCACCTCCTGCCAGTCCTTGGTTTATATACCTGTAAGGAAGTACTAGATACAAGATGGTTAAATACTCAGGCACCTTCCAAAGAAGCTGTCCACTTGAACAAAATTGAGTTAAAGCGTAAAGCACAAGTTCATTATATCCCTAGAGTGAGGGTAGGAGGAGATTTTCCTCATTTTACAGAAGTGCTTGTGTGGCAAATTATGTATAACATATAATTGTTCAGTGGGCCTGCTCTCCCATCCACCCAGGGCATAGGGCAGCATGGTTGGGAAACACAGCAGTGAGCTTGGAGCTCCTTGATTTGCAGCCCTTACTGCAGGCTGTTCAGTGACCTCCATGGGCTCACTTAGCTTTGCTATCTCCACCTTTCCCTTACCTTCCAGAGGTTTTGTGAAGACAGATTCATGCTTAAAGTGATCATGAGCTCTTTTAAAAGCTGTCTGAGTATTATTATTGGATGCAGCAATATTGTACTTGGCAACAAGGAGGACATTTAAAATTATCTCTCCAAAGATACTGCAGACATAAATGCCTCCAATTCTCCCACCAGGGAAAGAGGATTTTGAACTGGTCTGTGCAAGAGTATTTTGTCATGGATATTGGCTTCTGTTTGTAGATGTTTGCATCTCTCTGAGAAGAAAACTGGCTTGCTGGTGAACTGAGAAAAACTCTCGCCCCTGCTGCTTGTGTAGTGCTTCTACCTGGGCAGCAAAAGCCTTCAGGCCCAGGAGCACTGCTGAAACGAACTCCATTTAGACACATTGCTACTCCCACCAGCTGCAGCAGTGGTTCACCCAGCTGCTCACACATCAACATGTGTTCAGTGCAGCCCATCACCTGTCTGTGTTGGGGGTGCAAAGTGCTTCCCAGCCAGCAGTGTGCTGAGGTGGACCCAGAATGATCTTGCTCTGCTGGCAGGAGATTTAAGGCTCAAACTACACTACTCAAACTACTGTCACAGCTCGTTTCACTCAGAGATGGTTTTACTTTGCCACCTTGTTCCTAATGGATACAGCTCAGCTCTTTTATGCTCTAGAGAAATTACAGCCATAGCCCAGGGTTGAGTGATGGCCCTGCTGAAAAACTAGATGGAAAAATTGGCTTCACTACAGTATTATTACCTTAGGGGTTTTGTTTTGTTTTGTTTTGTTTTGTGTGTGTGTGTGGGGGGGGGGTTGTTTGTTTGTTTTTGGTTTTCCCCAAACTTCAACTTTTTACTTCACTTGTGATTTGTTCAAGCCTTTCAGAAATGGGTATATTTTATAAAGAAATGTTTCATTTTGAAGTGTCTGTTAAAGATCTCAAAAGTTGAGGAAATTTTAGGTTTGGTAGGGTTTTTTTTGTCAGGGTCAATTTGAATGGCCTGCCCAGAGAGGTTGTAGGGTCTCCTTCTCTGGAGGCATTCAAAACCTACCTGGATGCATTTCTGTCTGACCTGATCTAGGTGATCATGCCCCAGAAGGGGGATTGGACTAGATGATCTTTCGAGATCCCTTCCAATACCTAACATTCTGTGATTCTGTGAAATCAAATTTCTCTGAAACACCAATGAACACTAGATTTAGGTTGAGAAACATTACCAACATTTTACTATAGACATGGACCAAGGCCAAGGATAAATAATTCTTCTCCTAACAACATGTAGCAATGAGAAAAAAAACCCCTTCTTCTGACAAGCACAAATGCCCTCAGGCTTTCAGAGTGATTTTTATCTTGTGGAAATCCAGTGTTTTAATACGGCTCTGAAACTTCACCCAAATACTGTCCTGATTTACACAGCTGATTAAGCATCAGCACACATGGTAGCAAAGGCTGCAATTGTTATCTTCCAAGCTTTTCAGTGTGGTGCTACTTTTGCAGGTTCAATGTCCAAGTGATTTTTGAGGATCCTGCAAGCCTGGCTGCTGTTTACTCCCTACCCAGGAGCTGATGGGGAACAGGGAATTGGTGTGGGATGCTCTTGAAGGGATTTTTCCCTTCCTGGAGATCCAGAGGATGGACCAGCAGCACTCCTGCCCATGGCACTTATTCCAAGTGGAGGTTAAACCTGGAGCAGGGAAACACCAAGGACACATAGATGAGATATCAGTGCATTATAGAGGACTTGCTTTCCTGGCCCTGGGTGATGAGAGAGTGTCTGCAGCACGTCACCCATATCTGGTGAGTGGACACCCTCATTTGCTGTGCCCTTAACTGTTCCCTTTACACTGTGTTTCAACAGTAAATCTGTTTGGGACCAGAGATGCTATTGATTTCATTTGTCTTCTCACCTCAGTAATCTGGACACCATGGGCTCATGTGGAAATAAAAACTGAGGTGACTCGTTTGCTGAGTCCATAATGCAGGGAGTCAGATGGAAATCAGTTGTTAGCCATTATACATCGCAGAGCAGAGGTGTCACACTTTAGCTGTGAAACTCTTCCTAACAAGCCAGCTGACAGCTCTTACTCCCCCCACAATTTCCGCATAGAGGGTACATTGCAGTAATGACACGTTTAAGGTGACACAGGTGTGGATTCATTTCCAAAACTGCCAGTCCCTCTGGATGACTTGTTTTTAATTAATTTCTTTTTTTCTTCACCAATGCCAGTACAGCAACAGATTTAAATGCTGGTACTGCACTGATTAAAATTGTATTCCTAAAATAACTTTGTCCTTTGGTATCATTCTGCGAGATGCTTTTGTTTCTTTTTAAATTGTTAGATTTTCAAAGTGAAATCTGAAGCAGAAATTAGAAAGAAAAGTTTCAGAATAACTTTACCAAAAGCATTAACTGTCTGCTTTTGCAAAGTCCGTTTCTAATGAAAAAATAGGTACAACCAGTAGTAAGAAAGACGAATATGTTTATAAGGAGATTGCTGAAGGAGTTGGCTAGTGTTCCCTACATCTTTCCCCCTCTTGACATGTAAACCAAGTGCAAGGTCCTGCACCTGGGTTGAGGCAATCCCTGGTGTCAATATAGACTGGGGGATGAAGGGATTGAGAGACAAGGATTTGGGAGTACTGGTGGATGAAAAGCTGGACATGAGCTGCAATGTGTGCTTGCAGCCCAGAAGGCCAAACCATAGCCTGAGCTGCATCAAATGAAGCATGGCCAGCAAGTTGAGGGAGGTGATTCTGCCCCTCTGCTCTGGTGAAACCCCACCTGGAGTACTGTATCCAACTCTGGTGTCCACATCATAAGACATAGACCTGTTGGAGCTGGTACAGAGGAGGGTCACAATAATGATCCAAGGGCTGGAGCACCTCTGCTATGAGGACAGGCTGAGAGAGTTGGGATTGTTCAGCCTGCAGAAGAGAAAGCACCAGGGAGGCCTTATTGCAGCTTTTCAGTACCTAAAGGAGGCCTACAAGAAAGTTGGGGATAATTTTTTTTAGCAGGGCCTGTTGCAACACGACAAGGGGTCATGGTTTTAAACTGAAAGAGGGTAAGTTTAGACTAGATATAAGGAAGAAATATTTTACATTGAGTGTGGTGAAACACTGGCCTATGCTTCCCAGAGAGGTGGTAGAAGCCCCATCCCTGGAAACATTCCAGGTGAGAGCCCCTGAGCAACCTGATCCACTTAAAGATGTCTCTGCTGATTGAAGGGGGCTTGAACTAGATGACTTTTAAACGTCCCTTCCAACCCAAAGCATTCTGTGATTCTGTGAAGTCTTTATTACCCTGTATATCTCATCTTTTGGGGAACATTTCTATGGATCAGTTGTGGTAAATCACCAGTGGCATCACTGTTAGAGACCAGTGGCTTCTGTTTGCTTTAGGTGAAAATATTCTGCTGTCCTGAGAAAATAAAACAGGTCTTGGTCACTGTCTTCACCCATTCATTCATTGTGCATCCCTCATCCCATGGTGTTTGCCTCCTCCTGGGTCCACCCAGCCTGAGTGACTACTCTGCATACAGCCGCCTCTCCTCACCCATTTCACACCTCCTGCCCCTTCATTTCTTTTTTCTGCCTTCTTGTTTTGAGTTAAAAATCACTAAACAAACACTGTGCTCCAGATAGCACCTAATATTGATTTCCATAATGTTCTTTTCAATAGTCCTAAGGCTGTTAGTAGTCCTGTCTAACAGCCAAGAGTATTTATAAGACCTGATTCCTGTAGGACATAACAAAATCCTGCTTGCTCATCTCCACTTATGACCTAGTTTTCTACTTGGTGGCTAATTCAGCCCTTTTCCTCAGTACAGAGAGATAGAAGGTGACACTTGTTCCTTTCTGTGATGGAACTGCCCCAAGTTCTCTGTAGAGGGTTCATTACCATTGAAATGAGCTCCTTGTGACACTATATCTAAAGTCTGCATGACTGCTAAATAGTGTTTCTCTTCATGACCTATATTAAACCTATTTCCATGGCTCACTGTCTTATTTACATGTTGCATAACCCTGAAAGCAATAATTCCTACATCTTTTGAAATCAGTGACTGCTGTCACCTTTTTTCCCTATGGGACCATCATGGTGTTAATTGAATTGAGTAGAAAGAGTGGTACAACACTGTGGATCAGCTGTAGGCCACTTGACACGACTCTTCTGACTATGGTTTGGGAAAACTGGCATAAAGCATTAAATAGGCCTGAATGAACTCTGCAGTTTTGGCAACACCATTTCTTTTCTCTTGTATGGTCAGGAGCTGCCCTCTGCTCCGTCTGATTTCTGACCTTGGATGCTTACCCCTGGCTGGATGCGCTCTTTACATTCCAAGTCTAAAGAATAGGCTGACTTGCAGGCTTACAGTTCAACCAAATAAACATATTTCAGGGAAGGAGTAAACAAACTAGCCTGGACTTAAAAAAATACATGGGATTTTTTCTCCATAATTTTTTCTCTCCCTTAGCAATTCTATTTCCCTTCTCTTGTACAACGAAAAAAAAAGTGAGAGAGTCAGGAGGAAAGATCAGAATAGTAAAAAGTGGTGGGGTTTAATTGTTTTTTTCTGAGGGTTGAGGGATAGATATTGAAAAAAGTACATAAAGTTTCTGCCAAGATTTGCTTATGTTTTTAAGAAATGCTATTTTTTTAGTGAGAAATTTGTGATGCCCCTTCTTTTTAGCATGCCCTACTAAGAGATATATTTAGAAAACATTTAATGTATTTACAACATAAAGAAAGATACGGTGTACTTCTGATAGCTCTTTTTAGATAAGAGGCCAAGGCTCACCTGTGGCTATGCTGATCTGATAGCACACAAAAGAGTCTTTCCATGGTGAGAGTTTGTAAGAGACCTTACGGAGGGCAGGAGGCACCTGTGTTTCCCATTTGCACTTTAGCTAACAAAGCCGTAAAATACAGAATAATTTCATTAAGAAAATGCCAGGACTTATCAATGAGAGACAATACTGGTATGTTCTCAGCTCAGGATACTTATATATATACATGCATGCAGCTTCTGAGTGTGGGTGTTCAAGGTGGGGTTAATGGATTTGCCTGACCTGCAGACCCACTGCTGTAAGATAAAGGGAACCCTTGGCATGACTCTTTGCCTGAGAATGGTGACTTCGGGAAGATGTTTTTTCCTAGGAATAGATTTTGTATGCATATGAGATGTAACAGAAAGGTGAGTTTAGTGGGATTTGCCCAAGTTATTTAGGATAAATGGGCTTGCATATCCTTCAGCCACTTTGGAAGTCTGATCTGGAAGCATCCAGGGTATCCTTGTGGGCTCACTGCAGGAAGCCATCCTCTCATCCAGAGGAAGACAAGAGGTGGGTAAGGTTGCAATGGTGTGGGGCTCTGCTAGCATAGAATCGTAGATTCACAGAATCATTATGGTTGGAAAGGACCTCTAGGATCATCAAGTCCAACCTTCATCCCAACATCTATTTATCCATTAGACCATAGCCTCAAGTGCTACATCTACTTGTTTTTTAAACACCTCCATGGATGATGACTCCACCACTTCCCTGGGCAGTCTGTTCCAGTGCCTAACCACTCTCTCAGTGAAGAATTTCTTCCCAATATCTAATCTAAACCTCCCCTGATGCAACTTGAGGCCATTTCCTCTCGTTTTATCATTAGCAATTTGGGAGAAGAGACCAACACCAGCCTCGCTACAACCTCCTTTTAGGTAGTTGTAGAGAGGAATAAGGTCTCCTCTCAGTCTCTTCTCCTCTAGACTAAACAGCCCCAGTTCCCTCAGCCCCTCCTCATAAGGCATGCTTTCCAGACCCCTCACCAGCTTCATTGCCCTTCTCTGGACCCGCTCCAACACCTCAGTGTCCTTCTTGTACTGTGGTGCCCAAAACTGGACACAGTATTCAAGATGCGGTCTCACAAGTGCTGAGTACAGGGGCATGATCAACTCCCTGCTCCCACTGGTCACACTGCTTCCGATACAGACCAGGATGCCATTGGCCTTCTTGGCCACTTGGGCACACTTCTGGTTCATGTTCAACTGGCTGTCAACCAACAACCCCAGGTCCCTCTCTGCCAGGCAGTTTTCCAGCCACTCCTCCCCAAGCATTCCCTGGGGTTGTTGTGACCAAAGTGCATGACCCAGCACTTGGCTTTGTTAAACCTCTGCGAAGGAGGGATATAATGAAGAGGATGATGTCATTATTCCTAGTGAGGCTTGCTTAGTGTCTGTCTGCAGGTGTACCTTCGAATCTGCATCAGAGGTGAAGCTGAGATTGATGACTCCTTTGTTTCAGAGTAGGAAAATACCCACACTATTGTTTTCCTACTGTTTTCTCAGGCCACTAGAATTAATTCTTTCATGGCTGCTCCTGCAGGTCAGTCAGGCAGAGCTCCAGGAAGGTCTATACCACTGCAAAGATGTTGTTGGAAGATTACAGAAAAAAATATCCTCAGAGATAATGAAGAGCAGGTTGTGGGGGCACAAAATTTGCTTTTGTGGTGAAATGCTTCTGAGACAGGCTCTGTGTGGACAAACTCACTACTCTTCCCCCAGGATGGGACCTCAACATTGCGGTCACTGAAAAGAAGTATAATATAAGTATAGTTATTATCGAGGTCTGAAAAAATCTCTTGTCCACAACATGCCAATTACCTGATTTTTTGCACTCACTTCACATTGAGGTGAAGCTCTATGTATAAGAATATGGTGTTGTTATTGTTATTATTAATATTAATAATTATTAGCACACATATTACTATTATTATTCGTATGCCTGTGCTATAAAATGACTGCATGGTCCTACATGAACCTCTGGATGCAGAGACAGAATGGATTATCTCCTAATCTTAATATGCAATGGAAAGTTCCAGTTTCTTTTCATTGTTTTATATGTTTTGGTTTTTTTTCAAGACACTGAAATTAAATGCAAGAACCTCATAACACGACAATAAGGAGAAAAAAATTAATTGAGCAAAAGTCAGCAAATGCAGAATTATGGTTCCCCCAGCAACTGTAATGAAGGCCGAGAACACACATATACGCTGGTGTTCGAGTTAAGACTGCGCGCTGCTTGGAATACAAATCCTAACTGTGTTCAAGGGGCTGAGTGATGATTACTGCAAGAACCATAACTTTACATTTCCTGACTTTTTGCAATTAAAATCTCAACCTGGATGATGCATTAGCATAGTCTTTGCATTTAATTTGCTATTTTCTTTAGAATGTATGCGTGTGTTGATTATGTTTAGAACATTTCTTACATTTTCATCTCATTTATTCTTTTGTAAGAGAAAAATCAGGGGAAAAAACATTTACCATATCAGCTCCCTTCTTCTCCTTCACCGGTGAGTGGGAAGAGGGAAAGGAAAATAGAACAAAAACCTTGGTTCAAGCAGTGCAATTAATTGTATTTTTAGCTCTAAGAGAAAATTACTGATTAATGTAAGTTTTATATCACTGATTTTCTGTTAATATTTGCATGGAGATCGGACAGTCCATATAGACATGGGTCTCCTCCAAACCTTTAACCCATACAGAGTTGAGCCTCCTTTACACAGCCTTGGAGTGACAGAAGGAAGTCTGACAAGATCTTTTGTGGCCCCAAGCTCACAGATTTTTTTAGCCCACTGACATTAAAGTTCAGGACTCAGACTTGGAGTCCTTCTGACTGTGTCAGTGACTTGAAAAATTCAACCTTGTGAATGCCTGAGAGCGTGTCTTTGTAGAATCTAACTGGATTCTTTTTGTGTTGTTGCTATACCTCCTCACTTAACCACAGGGGGATTTAATGGGCTTAAGGGTGCTTCATGCCCTGATTAGATAATGTGCTGCAGGGTATGGCCAAAATCCTGCCAGTGCTTTCACTGGGAACAGTATCCCTCTCAGTGCAATGGAAGATCAGAATGAATTTCTCCAGTGCTGGTGGGACTATGTTTTTCTTTCATTTTCATCTGTCTGGAGAGAAAGATGACCTGTCTCACAACCTCCCACAGCCTTTGGAGTACTGGCAGCCTCGTGGGCAGAATCCTGGGACCAGCCTGGCCAAGTCTGTGCCTCGAGCCTGTCCCCCGCACTGACTCTGTAGAGAAGCTTGTCCTCTTCATCATCACCCTGCCCTAGAGCATTTTCTTGTGGTAATCTAGTTTATAGTCTTTGGGCCCAATGACAGATCAGCAAGAAGGGAAGGATGGAATGCAGCCAGTTCTGTTTATGCTGTGATTTTTTTTTTCTTCTATTTGTCATGAATGTGTTGATACTTATATAATTTTATTTGACCTTTGCTTTTGTTCTTTTGCACTTTAACCTTTCTTAGAGGCTCTTTTTTTTGTTTAGTGCTCAACCATTTCATGATGGTGACTTCTTCCTATAATTAACTCTATTCCCTTTGCTCTGGACCTTGTGCTTTTATATCTGACTCCCCATAGAGCCATCACATTTCTTTTAACCTAAAGCCCTCTGCCACCAAGGGTAAATCAGTCTTGTCTAAACTCATTCACTTGAGCCCACCAATGAGAGATTCCCCTCCCTTTCTGTCCATCCTCATATGAGCTCATGTCCATGTAAAGATGTCAGGCATCAAAGTTCAAAGAGAAAATAACTTGGCACACGTTTTCCAGATGCTGTCAGACTGTTGCTTAGGCTCCGAAGGAATTAAATTATGTGAGTACTCATGCTGCTGTCAGAGGCTTGATGCCTTCCAAGAACAAACACCGTTATCTTTAAACTTATTTAGTATGCCTGAAAATGCATACATTCTATCTCATTGATCAGTTTACCAAAAATCCAGAAAAATGTGAAAGCCTGGGACTGTTAATTAACGGTGGTGTGTAGGATGGGTCTGTACCAAAATATAGGAATTCAACATATCTCTATTAGAAGTTACAGAATTCTGGAAAAAACAGAGGTGACTTAGAGCAATATGGCTTAAAACATTGGAATGAATGGCTTCTGTAAAGGCAGTGTTTGCTGCTTTTATAGGTGAAATTTGTACTTTTTATTTTGACATGGTGGATTTTGAAAAACTTTGTGTGTCATTCCTAGGACAAATAGCAGACAGACAGAATTCATTTTGTTAAAACCTTTACTACATCCCATTGGCAAACTGCATTTTGTCAAACTCTTTTGTTCATAATGTTCACAAACGACATTTCATCACACTTTTTGTCAACAGAATGTAATTTTATTCCAATCATTCTGTCAACAAAGAGAAATACCATAAAATCACTTTGCTCACAAACATAAATTATATGTTGATTTTGTTTGTAGAAGAAATGGAAGTATCAAAACTTTTTCTGGGGAGACAATGAAGATGGATAGCATTCATTCTCTGGACAAAATATTAATGTTACAGGCAGCAGTTTGTAATTTCTAGGCTGACTGGAGGACAGAGCACGCATGAAATTCAGAGTGAAGCAAAGAAAGAATGTATGAATGTGTTCTTTCTAGCCCTAATTCAGGACATTGGGATGATATCAATGGGCTTTGGATCAGGCCTTTAAAGTGCCAGATGTGATGCAAGGTGTTGCATAAATGGAAGGCCAGGAACTCATGAGAGAAGCTATGCCTTCATGGAGAGGTGTCTGGGATGCCATTGGGGGATGCTGTAGGACATTTCAAAGGGCACGAGGTAGTTGTGTTTAGGTGTCAGAAAGGAGTCCCCAGTCTGCTCTTTCACTTACAGTGTGATGTTCTGGTAAGCTGTGGTTTTGTTTCTTTTCTAAATAAATGCTTTCTTGCACAGCATAGGTAATGCATTAGTTTCAAGATACATCCTTTTAAAGTGGCTATTTACAGCGTAGGGCCACTGCTCAAGAGTCTATATATTCTATCATGATTCAAAAAAAAGCTCTGTGTATTTTAGAGTGATTACCAGCCACTTTGTATTATCCCCATTATGGTACATAAACAGCCTCTTTCCTTTGTCTTCATCTTTCAGCCTAATAGTCTAAACATAGCAAAATAGACATCTCAAATAATTGTTGGATTTTGAGTGTTTGGCTCACCACTGGCTTTCCAATTACTGGTCAAAAGCACCTCCGTAGAATACAGTTTTCATTCAGATGTATTTGGGGAATGTACATTGTTTTTTAGCTACTAGCTTTTCAAGAAACTTGGTACCCAATCAGGGTATCTAGAAAAATAACACTGTATTTACTACGCACACCACAAATGATCACTAGTGAAAAACCAGCATAGTCAAAGGATAGGAAAAAAGCTCATCAGTTAAAGATGATTGTATGAGTGATTTTTGGACAATTACAAGCAACTTGTAGATTTTTCCTCTTTAAAATGATTGCAAATGGAGAACAAGGTTCATATCCTGGACTGGAGTGGGATTTGAGATACTTGAGTTCATTTGTCAGCTCTGCCACTGACCTAATGGGTAACTTTTGGGAAATTATTTCATCTTTCTATGCATGAAGGTCCCATCTATAAAAAAGAGTTAATGACTCATGTTTCTGTAGTGCTTAATACCTGTGTGAGAAATGCCACAGAGAGACAAGGTTTTGAATTGAATAAATTATCATCTTCTTTCCAGTGTTTCATTCTCTCTTCCCTCCTTGTACACTTGGGTGACTGCTCAAGGCTGATTGTGCTTTCTCCAAATGGTCTTAGAGAGTGGTTTCTCTTACTTGTGAGCAACATCTGCCTAATGCCCCTATGCCTCATACTGACTACTGCAGACTACTATTTACCCAGCCTTTCCAATTTCTCACCGTTTTTTCCTTGAAAACATCCAAAACACTGCCATCAAAACCTTGTTCACGTTCACTTCGTGATGTGTCTCAGACTCAGACTCATATCTAAACATCACTTCCCAATCTCCTGGCGTGCTGTTTTCTGATCTCCATCTCTCCTTGGCTAAACTTATCAGCAGTGGCAAATGTGCTGCCAGTATGGTTTCTTGCTCGGCTTGTCATCAGCACTTGCTTTTCCCTCTGACTTATTCTCGGGTCCCAAGCTTGCACCTCCTTTCCTGGCTACCTCCAGACTCCATGGCTGGTAGGAATGCCTTTGTGCTTAGCTGCTTCCTTAAGTGCCTGTGGCTTTTGACAATATTCATGCTTCAACTTTGAAAATATTATATATTCCAATAAACTTCCAATAATCCTTCTTTTGGAGGCACACTGATTTCCAGGGAGCCTTTGTACCTCCATTGTTTCTGTAGTTGGCATCAGATATGTTGTAGAAGAGAAGAAAGCTGTTGTTCACTTTTAGCTCTGTGTGCACTTTTCCATGCTGGAACAGTTTGCACTTCAATGTAACACCCAGTGACTTCTGTGCCTCTGAGTCCATAGGCAAAAATGTTGACTTGGTTGAGTTTAATAGACTTTCTGCATACGGGTTTAAAAGAGAATGGGAGGAAGAGATGAACAGCTAATTTCTGAATACTCAACAGTGTTATAAAAAGCAACTTGTTGCAACACGCCAGGAAGTTTCATAACTTCTCAGGGTTCTTGAAACAGCAGGTGCAGACTATTTGAATCTTGCTTGTAAAACAAAATTTGTAGAAGAATGGAAAAAATAGCTCTCAGCATCTTGTCTTTGGAAAGCATGTTACAGTTACATGTTAACACAAGAAAAAGGTTTTAAGTCAACAATAAGTAAAATGGTATAGTAACTAGGTTAAAGCATGCAGACTCACAGTTCAGTTTTAAAAGCATACAGTAAAAGTATTCTCATGCTTTTTCTTAAACTGGCCCAGAAGAGTATGGTATGTCAGCTCATAGGCTTTTATCACTGAGAATGGTGCTTTAAAGTAAGTATAAGTATACATTCAGTCTTAAGCAGCGATAAAATACATTCTCTCCTTTCAGAAGTCAACTGGAAGTCAGAGAAGAGATAAATTAATAATTACAAATGCTGTGTAATTGAACATAAAGTCCAATAGCCTCGCATTAATTGAAAATACAAGCTCTCATGAGATCAGTGGGAATTTTCTGTTGACCTTAGCAGGGAGATAAGCTCATATGCACTTCTGAAGGCATTCTGGCTTGCCCAGGTTGATGTTGGTTGCAGTTCCTTACCTTGCAATGTGAACATCCTTGAATCAGAAGAGTGACCAGATTTTATATCCTCTTAGTCCTCTTGGTCTGCCTTTTCCACCTTTTCTGCTCCCCTTTGCACTAATGCTGTGCACCATTCAGCCTTTAACCCTTCTTTCCACATGATGTCTCCTGTTTTTACAGTAATTGGTTCACCTCAGCCCCAGCACACTCAATCAGGGTGCTGTGAGCTGGCCATAGGGTCTCACAAAGATGCTGATTAGCCACCACTGAGGTTATGACCCTCTGTCCATCTGCTAGCATCCTGCAAAATCAGAGAAGGTGGGGACTGTGTGATCAGCATCACAAGCTCATTAAAAAGTTAGCAAACAGTTTCTAAAAATGAAAGAATCAGAAATGGCCGTTGTAATCTGGCAACTCTTTGAAGCTCTGCCAAGGGAATGGGAGAACTTGACCGAGTGCTCACAACCGCAGTGGTGACAGTGTCCCCAAGGTAAGAGGCAGGCAAAAGAGCAAGGGCACACTGACACCTAAACTGGAGGATGGTGGTAGAGAAGATCTCTGGTGGTGCTGCTGCTGTGGGTAAGGGTGCTGAAACCTCTGTGCAACAGGTCTTATGGCTGGGTCATCTCTTTTGGGGCCATAACTGGAGGATTTGTCTGCAGCTGGAGGAGGGGTGACAGCAAGGGACAGAGCAGCTCTGGAGCTGAATGGCAGTAACAGCCCAAATTAGGGAAATGCATCTGCTTTTGGTGTCCTTCTGGAGGAAATTACAGGGAAGGCAGGAGGGATTTTGTGGTTATGACCAAGAAAATAGTTCCCATGGAGGCTACTGTGTATGACAAACAGGCTTTTAACACAAGAGAGGAAACTATTCACTTCCCTTAACCCATCCTTTCCAGTCTCTGATCAAAGATGGAAGACAAGCAGAAGACAAAATTAAGTGTGCAATTTCTGATTCATTCTCACTAGGTTTGTGCTGATTACCTAAATAAAACAAAAACAAACAAACAAACAATAAAATCAAAACTGGGATTACAGGTTTGGCAAGGGAAGTGCATATTTCAGCACATACTGGGCTCTTTGTCATTCTGTCACACTGGTAAAATGAGACTATTAATGCATTGTTCCAGGCAGGCTACATTATAAAGCCCAGAGGATAAGTTAAATGAAAAAATACTCTAAAAAACCAGCATGCAGCTTCCTACTGCTCTCTCTTTCTTGCAGAGTTGTCTAGGTGAGGCAGGGGAGATGCAGTGGATGAAGTTGTAAGAGCTTTTCATAGAGTTGAAACTCACGATAGTCAATAATGTTGCTGGGCAAAGAATATTTCCAGTGTCTGCTCACTGTCTTACAAATTCTCCTGACTTTCTGAAGTGCTATGTGTCAGCAGGTGACAAATATTCCCATTTTGTGTGCAGGGAAGGTACTACATGGTGAGCTGTAAGTGCTTTCCCCAGTTACCTGTTCAGCATGACCAAAAATGTCTGGAGCATGCAGGGGCAGAGATCCTACTTTTAACAATAACATTAAGATGAAAACAAAGTCACCACATTTGAAAAGCACTAAACTACAGATTGTACACCCCTCTGCATCAGTATGAGTTATCTGAGGGTTAAGGCTTGCCTAGTAATTATATAGTATACCAGCAAACAACAGGTTCAGGCATCCCTTGCAGGAGATGTGAGGATCGGCAGTGGCCCCAGTGAAATTTGGGAAGCCCCATCTCTTAAAATTTGTTATTAGTTCAGGTATGTTAGTTAAACTCCCTGCTAATGGTGTAATCTACACTACTTCTTTCCTCTCAGACATCCATTTCTTCAGACCTTGCATGTGTCTGGTGTTGAGCTGGCTTCACAGAGCTTGCCGTTCTTTGATGAGATGAGTTACGGAAAAACTGTAACAACCTGCTCTGAATTATTATTAATATCCCTTAAATTTTGGCCACCCCTCTTCAGGACAATCCCTAAGGAAATTGCCTAGGTTTTGCAGCAGACTCAAAGCCAACACCCAACCCCTCAGCACTGCAAGGACGAAGCAGCCACTCTTTCAGCACTAGCTATCTAGTGTCTGAGAGTGACAGCCCACTTTTGGGGAATCAGTACTAATTACAGTTCATAACAGATGTCTCCACTCCGCTGTGTTAGGATGTGGGTTCCCCCTGAGACCTGCTGTTGCTTTCTGAGAGTCAGAAATGAGTGCTGAAGTGCCTCTGCTGCTGCTTGCACTGCTTTGGCATCCTGCTGCAGCACCCGGGTGTCTGCCAGCAGGGCATGGGCAGTGGCATGCGAAGGTCTAGGTAGGCTTGGGAGGACCCAGGTGTGGGGGGCCAGGCATTGCCAGAAGGGGTTTGGCAAGATCAGGTGAGTGTACTGAGCCCACATCTGCTCTGGGGAGTCACTGTGCCTCTTTTGCATCCAGGGTTTCTGTTCTGCCTCTGCAATCCTGTCATGTTATCACCTCAAGGATTTCTGTTCACCTGCCCATGTCCAGCTACTGTATAGGTTTTCTGGCTCGTAGTTCATAAGCAAGTTTTAGTATCGTCTGGTGCATGGAGGTAACTCACCTGGGGGAGGGGGGGTGTGTGCAGTCGACTCAGCCTTGATTTGCCCATGGCCCTATCTATGCAGAGACAACACATGAGTAGATGGGCTCAGTCTTGAATTGTCCATAAGCCCCAGGCAAAACAGAGCAATGCTGCACCACACAAAGAACCGAAATCTGAGCTGAGCCTTGCAATTCCTCAACAAATGGTATGTCCTAAGTCTCAATTCAAACTGCTGTTCATCTTCCTGAGAAAGTAAAAGGAGATCCTGGAGGGCTTCAGTGGTGGTTTCAGTGGACAACTTTTGTGTCCCCAGACAGCATAATCCAATCTGGCATAGTTGTGCCACAACCACCTGGGGGGTTTCAGCCACAACCTTGTGTATTCAAACTTTATAAACAGTCACCAGGGGATAAAAGTGCCTAGGTTTAGCTTAGATTTGGGGAGTTGGCTCCCCAACGCTCACCTGTATGGAGACCCTTCCCCCTTGGTCAGGACATTGGCCAAGGTGACTTTTCTAAGATTGAAAGCCCTTACCTGGAGTGGTAAGTGAATATTTAGCATGTTGTAAGTTTGCAAATGTAGGTAATTAACACATGTATAATATTTAGCACACTTTCTAATTTCTTATAATGTATTCTTGCTCTTAAGTTGTAATTGTGCATTCTTCCACTGTATCCATAAAAACTTCCACTAGTGGCATATTAGACTTCAAATAGATGGTTTGCTTGGGCCTTACAGTTAAACCTGTGAGTTCAGATAACTCATTTGCTTAAACCTTGCAGTCCAGTCTCTTTTCACCACAGCTACTATCAACTGTGTCATGTAAATGCCTAAAAATCCAAACAAGCAATGTGTGAGTGCCATTAATTCCAGCCGTTTCACAGAGAAGAAACAGAGAATAGTGTATGTCAGGGGGAACTATTCTTTTAATGCACATAAAGCTGGATAGCTTAATGAACATTTACAAAAGGCTTTGAATACCAGGGTGGGGAAGGGGGGGCTGTCAAGGCAGAAAATTTTGTTATGTCATGATGCTTCTCAGCTGTGTTTCTTCTCTTTCCCGGACTGAATTAATTGGGAATTTATCTCCTCTTTTTTAACCCCCAACACTTACAATGTTTTGTTCCCTTGTTTGTATTTGTCCAAGGTAACTTTGCAAATGGAAAGGGTTATCAATATGAAGAAGGCCATCTTCTAGGAGTCATGTCTTCCATAGGTTTGCTATGTGGAGTCTGCCAGTTCAAAAATAGGCCACAGGTAGCCCTTAGTGGACCAGTGCATAAATCCCTGTGGGTCCTTGATGCCATCTGGGTGCTGGGGCCCCTGGGATAGTTTGGGGGAGCCTCTCCAGCCCTAGCTGATAGCTGCCATGCAGCTGCTGTGGGCATCTCAGTGGCACCCCACTAATCTACCTCTGGCTGGCTGTGTGCTGGCAGGACCCTTCTGCCCCATCCTGGGCAAAACTGAGTTGCTTTTTGGTCTGCTTTTATGGCAGAGATGGTGTTAAATATCAATTGATCTGGCAGCCTGTCTTCCTACTGCTTCATTCTGAAGAAAAACAAGTCTAAAATAAAAGGGCCTTTTCCTCTTCTGCTTGTTGTGTTACTAATTGCTGTATTACAACATTTTCCAAGACCAATTACTTACTGTTTGGGGAGATTAGCAGTGTGCAAACCTACTATAGTTTATTATACAGTGATGGCTCATCGAAGAAAAGTGGCTGAATTCAAGCCCTTACCATTTTATGTATTTATCCCAATGCAGGTTTCATATATACATATATATAATAGGAACTGCACAACAGTCAGCAATGTTTAAAACAGAATTTCTTCCCCACAAGGGAATGAATAAGAGTCATTTGTCATATGTTTCCTTTAATTCATGGCTACAGAGCATTGTAGAATTGCTTGATGTAAATCTGTCTCATCTATTTGACAACTCTGATATTGAGTCATTCATTTTTATTCTATGACTTAAAAATTCTATATTGCGGCTGGAGATGGGTGGCTAAAGTGCTAGTTTTGGACTATGGCTTGAATGTAACAATAGCTTTTGACCCTAACTCCAGTCCCAAGGAAAGTGAATTTGGCAATCTCATTTCAATTCATAGTGAATAGCTGTTCACATAAAAAAATCAGCACCTACCATTTGTCATACTTGGCAGCTTCTGCTTAAGAATGGTCCAGAACTGCATTACCATGGAAACTAAATTACCTACTCCTACTCGTGGCTCAGAAGGTGATTTCAGCTGGTTGTGGAGGTTTCATATCACTGACAAAAGGAGGTGGGGGTAACCTGGGGGAACTGCAACACGTATGACCCATAAGTACACTTGCATCAGCCCTCTGTTTTGAATATTGCCATCTTCTGGTCACGTGCCATTTGGTTCAGGCCAAATGGCTTTATTACACATCATGATTTATTTACTGATTTTTATTATGATAACAGCTACCAGATTCAGTCAGGACCAGGGCTACGTTGTGGTTAGTTCTGTACTTATATATGTTTCGAGACAGATTCTCCTCTGAAGACCTGGCAAGCATGGGAGATTCCATATATTCCTTTTTAACTAGAAATTTAAAACAAGATAAGTGATTTGCCTGAGACTACACAAGAAAGTGGAGGCAGACCTAGCAAATGAATACCCCTTTCTTTAGACTCACACCTGTGTAACTTCCCCAAACAACTTTATCCTTCTTCAGAACTACTCCTAATCTATGCTAGACAAGCTGGGAATACCACAGGGTTGAATACTTTTTGTTTCCTGCCATCTACCAAAAGGCTGCCGATTCACAGAGTGTGTTATTTAAGGCTGCTCTGTTCTGGAATGAACAAACATAATGCATTAGAGATCAATGTCTACTGGACATTAAGTTTTTAAAGTTACTTACATGCTATATGTTGATTCTGTAATTTTAAGGAAAACCTTGGCTGTAACCACTCCATCCTTCAATAATGACTGAAACAAAAGATCATTTCAATTTGCTGAGCTGCATATACCACCCTTTTTCCTCATAGATACTGCTTCTTAGCAAGATGTATACTAGTGGAAAGACTAGAAAATAAATAAACTTACAAAACCCTGACTAATATGGATCCCTCTTAAACTCATATTGCTAGAAACTCATCAGAGGGAAACAAAAGGAGCTTTGCCATTGCTAGTGTGGTGGCTGTGTGAGGATGGGAGAACCATGAGTGTGCTGTCACTGTTCAACTCTGAGGGCTGAGCCCTGCCATAGAGTCTGAGGAGTGAGCAGTGCAGTTAGGAGAATTTGGGAGCAGGACACATACATAGCTGGGCTGACTTTGGTTTTAGGAGATAACAGCTCTGCAAAGGCTACCAGGTCTTGCTACAGGGATGGTAAAAGCACACTGAGGTGCAGGCTGTTAAGGTCTCTTTCCCACCCTGTAAACAAGCTCCAGGCCCCCCCGCCCCCCCCCCCCCCCCCCACCAACCAAAAACCAAAAAACCCAAGCAAGAAGCACCACCCGAACCGCGACGCCGGG